>AYEL01086414.1:0-213302 GCA_000484575.1 Olivierus martensii
AGAATTGAGTGAATAGTCCGATTTGTGATTAAGCATTGCAACTTTATTGAATCAGTAAATTAGTTCCAGATTGAACTAGTTGGCTAAGTTAATGAACCAATAAGAAATTTTTGTAACAAGTTTTCTATTTGTTTACTAGCAAAATATGACAGCAAAAGATAACAAAACAAATTTTTTTTTTCACAAGTTTTATTTTAAATAAAGAAATCAGGTAATAAACAAAAGAAAATAAATAATATGGGTAGCACAGCAATATAATAGGCAAATAATAGCGAATGACAAAAAAGCCCATCTTTCTGGTGTTTCACCCCTTCAAAGCCAAGTGACTGTTCTTGGACTGCTCCTTGTCCGGTTTTACTAACCAAAAATTAACATTAATTTGTTAATTGACATCATAAAAGGGGACGGACCTTTGTTAGTAAGACTGGTGTATGCTTACAAGTTGCACTAAGTGAAAAACAGTATCATTTTTATAAGTCGCACTAATCGAATATCGCATTATTTGAACTCGCACTAATCGAGGCCTATCTGCATTATGTTATTTATGTTATTTTATACAAGTAATTCTTGATTTATGAGTCTTAGATTTACGAGTTTTTTTCAAATATGAAGTATTAAAATTCAAAAATATGAACATTAATTGCAATAAATAAATTCTAAACATTCATGAAAAGGCATTTAAACCCAAATATATAACTAAATAATATGGTACAATTGGTTTTTGTAGCAGAAATTCTGTTGTCTATTTTGAAATCAGAAAATTCAAAATGGCAGCCAAGAAGCAGTAGCAGCAGATCCTCTGGTTTTATTGGGCATATAATGTAAATAATTTCTATTTTTAGATTGTGCCTAAGATAATAGTCCTTCTGCATTAAAGCTCATTTACTCATCTGTCAATAATATTGAAGAATAAAAATTCTTTAACATTAATATGACATAATTTCTTTATTATTATAATTTGCTTGATATTAAAAGCTATATTTTCATTTATTTATATAAATAAATCATTGTTTAATCATATATTATTGTTTTGTTGACTTTTACTTAATTTTATTGTGGTCAAATTACATTGCCGTGAATAGAACTCCTGGTTTTAATATTATGTCCATGGGAAATTGATTCTTAATTTATGAGTTCTTATTTCATGAGCTCATTCTAGGAATGAATTAGCTCATAAACATGGGAATTACCTGTATTTATTATATCAATTAATAATAATAATAATAATGATAATCTTTTATTTTGATCTTTGTTTCACAAAGAATTATATTTTTTAAGAACATTATGTAACATGGTTACACATAATATGAATTTTCTTTGTTTAGCTGATTATTTTAAGTATTGTATATTTATTTGCCATTGAGAGAGTATATTTTTCTAATAAAAATTATGAAATAAGTCATTCCTTATTTTCTTTCTATATGATATCCAATAAAGTGTCAATAATTTTTCATACTACATAAAATTTTAAAAATATGTAATATTGATAAAGTATTTAGAAAATGTTCTCTGCATCCTTCTGTTTTTGCACAACTGTAAAATCGGTAATTCAAAACATAGTTCAAGATTGCAGAAGTTAAATTATTTTATTTGACTAACAACCCTTTTACCTTTCTTTTCAACCCTCCTTTTAAGCCATCATCAGGTCTAAGACAATTGATTACAAAACTTCTAAATTTATAAATTACAAATGCTAGTTTTCCTATTTACAATCTAAATGATGAAAAAATAGACATGTTATATGATAAAGTACATTATAAACCGATATCAGAGAATACCTTATTTAAGCAGAGCTCATTTGAATTAAATTTAAACTTAACAAAAAAATTTCAGGGGCATTAGAAATGCTTTAAACTGATAGCAATAAAAACAGATCAGAAAAACTATATAGTTACAAAGTATGTTGTCTAAATTCTCTAGAAATTAAAAGGTTTAAAACAGGTTTAAACAGGTATTATACTGCATCATTCCAATCAAAATAAAAATAAATAAACACAGCAGTATTTAGTAATAGAAATTACAGATTATTAAAAACTTTTATACTGCTAAATAGTGCTGTGTTTATTTATTTTTCTTAAAAGGTTTAATTCAAAATATATATTAATAATTTAATTGCATAAATATATAAGAATGGAAAATAAAAACAGAAAAACTAAAATAAAAAAATTTAAAATAATCTGGTTTTCATAAACTTCTATGTTTTTTTTCTTTTTCATAGATGTCTTTATCATTCATAAGTATTGAAAAGATAATATCATTCTTTTTGAATGTTGTCTTAAATCCTACAGCATTTTCTATATTTCTATATATGGTTGTAAGAGTGGTTGGTAGCTAATGTGTCTAGAACTAACACATTCAGGCCAAATTTTTTCAAGTTTAAACTTTTTATCATTGAAGATAATCTTATTTGGGAAATTGTTATTGTATTCATGTTTTCTTTCTTGTGAAAATATTTTGTCTATTCCATGTTTCTGCCTGCTCTTGTATTATAGTGTATAAAGGATCTTCTAAAAAGGCTATAAAAGATGATGCTTTGTGAGTCAGTTTGTTTGTTGATATAATTTGACAAACTATTTTCAGTTTTTATTTTTACATTTTTATTTTATTTTTTCCAGTTTTATTCTTTATTCTTATATATTTATGCAATTATATCAATAATTATATATTCTGAATTAAATTTTTTATTTTCTAGAGAATCTAAACAAAGTACTTTATGGCTGTACATTTTTTCTGATCCATTTTTAGTACTATCAGTTCAAAGCATTTATAATATCTATTAGATATTTTTGTTAAGTTTAAATTTGAATACAATGACAGATCTGCCTAAATAAGATACTCTCTGAGTATTTGTTTATGATATACATTATTATATATCATATTCACTTTTTACTGCATAGATGTAAATGGAAAGGATAGCATCCATAGTTCATAAATTAAGGTGTGTTTGTAACCAATTGTCTTAGACTTGATAATGGCATGAAGAAGGGTTCAAAACATTGATCAAATAAAGTAATTTAACTTCTGCAATCTTGAGCTATTTTTTGAATTAATGGTTTTACAGCTATGGTTATGAAATGTAAAAATAAATAATGATGTCAGAATGCTTGCTTTAATATATATGCAACTATGTTTGCCACGTATCACAGCTCATTTCATTTCAAGATAGTTATATAATCATTAAATTAATATACAACAACAAACTTATTTTTCAAATCAAAATAATGTTTTTTTTTAAAGCACTTTTGTATATTAGCCCATCATTGATAAACTATAAACTGAAGAAACAAATGGAAATCCCTTTTCAATACCTGACCATTCTTAATTCCACCGAATATAAAATTAAATAGTGCTACCATTTCCTCCTGACTACAAGAAAAAATAAATATACCACACAACACACCATATAAAGCATATTCCCTGGCAGATGCCATTATGCAATAAAAGCATAAGATGCTAACATTAACACAACATACAAAATATACCAAATAACAAGGAAAAAGACATATATATATTACCAACATAAACATAATCTAGCAATCATGGTAACCCATCTGTAACATGCCTATACTCCAGTTTTTAGTCTATTTTCCAAAGGAAATGGATGCTTAAAGATTGGGTCCATGTCTGTCTGTGTCTTCCCACTAATAACTTTTGAACTAATTAGCAGATATTTTCATGGAATTTATTTGTGATGTTTTGACATTAAAGGACACTGCGACACTGCATTCTTTAATCCAGGATAAAATTTCATTTTTATCAAAATTTTAGTTTATATTATTGTTAGCAGTGTAGGGGTAACCTATTGCTTATCTGATTTGAATGATGTTATGTTGGAACTGCAATTTCATTGTGAATAACAATAGATATCATCATTAAAACCAATAATTTATGACATCACAATGACATAACAGTAGTGGCATTTATGCTAATTAAATCAACATTAAAATTAGACACACAAAGCCAATGAATTCCAAATGCTAAATAAATGACAGTGAAAGTAGGCAATTTTAGTTCTTTCTGAAACAGCTTGTTTTATGTATTTAACCAAGAACTCCTATGCTTCTCAGCACGTTATTAGCATCTTTTTTATTGATAATGTCCACCTAAGATTTGCCTTAAAAATGTGCCTTTTTTCAAAGATAAAGGCCATTCTAATACTTTTTCTAACACTGACATGGCTCCACAAAACATTAATGTTATTAAGGAGTGCCATGTAACTAAAAGCAGTAGAAGCCTTCCCAGAAGTAATGTTGTGAAAGTATTGCTTTAGTCATTCCCATAGTTGTTTATTAATGACACCAATATATCCCCTGAGGGTGAGAGAGAGAGAATTCATCTACCATCTCACCTCACTTTAAGCAGAACACTTTTTTCTACTAGTGGCCTGCTACATTTCTTCTGGTAGGATTTTTTCTCTGTTTTCTCATGCTTTCCCTCTTCTCACTTTGTTCTTCATTCTCCGAGGGTGAAACCTCTGAGAACACCTTATCTCTTTCTATAATAATACCAATATATGCCTGCCAAGAACTGTCCCCAGTATTAATAGCTGTAGCCTTCCCTAGCATTTTATGTTGGAAAAGGTTACAGAAAAAATTGAAAAGCTGCATAAAATTAAAATGCCATTATATTTAATAATTCCATTTTTAGTGTTATATGGATAGATAAAGCAATCTGTCCTATGCTTGAAAGGGTGGGGAATTTATAAGTTCCCTTTAATTAATACTGGGGACAGTTCTCAGCAGGCATATATCAGTATTTTATTTTTTTTATTTTTATTTGAAGAGATAGCAGGTGTACTCAGAGGTTTTGCCTTTTGAAGAATTAAGGAAGAAGTAAAAAGCATGAGGAAAAAAGGAAAAAGATTCTGCCAGAAGTCTAGCAGGCTACTAATGGAAAAGAGAGAATATTCTTTAATTTCCTCTTATGACATATGGATGAAACACGTGAATTCTATCCCCCATCTATAGGGGTACATAATTGGTATCATTAATAAACAACTATTGGAATGACTAAAATAACACTTTTATGACATTACTTCTGGGAATGCTTCTACTCCTCTTAATTACATGGCATTCCTTAATAACATCAATGTATTGTGGAGTCATGCCATAGTGGGAGAAAAATATTGGAATGGACTTTATTTTTGAAAAATGGCACATTTACAACAAATCTTAAGGAACACATTATCAATAAAAAAGATACTGATAGCTTACTGGCAGTATGGGAATTCTTAATTAAATATATAAAAAATTGATTATAGGCATATTAAGGTGAGCCATCATGCTATGTTATATTATGTTTATGTCAGTGATATGTATATGTCTTTTACTTTGTTGTTTGATATATTTTATATGTTGCATTAACATTAACATCTTATGCCTTTATTATATAACAGTTTCTTTTAATGATGTATCAGCATATGCCTGCGTGGTATGTTTTATACAGTAAATTATGTGTATGTGTGGGATGTTTCTTTTCTTGTAGTCAGAGTTACTTTCTTATAAAGGGTAGCATTATGTGAGTGGGATTAAGGATAGATGGATATCAAGAGGGGATTTTCATTTGTTATTTCTTCAGTTTGTAGTTTATTGATGAGAGTTAATATCTGAAAGTGTTTTATAATAAAAAATTATTTTGGTTTGATTAATAAGCTTGTTGCTATGTGTTAATTTTGTTTCCTGAACCAGGACTTTGTTTATTATATATAATCATATGTAAAATTTATTAATCAATACAAAAATACATAATTTATATATAAAATTGTATAGATCTGTTTTAGCAAACTTTATTTACTACAAATTGAAATTTATTTATATATTAATCCAGACCATAACTGAAATATCATAAAAACTCTGTTACTATCATGAATATTTTATGATTTTTTTTATTGTTTATGATATTTTAGAGAATAAACTAGTATAGCCAATAGTATATTTGTGTTTGGCTAACCAATACTAGTCCTTAAAAAAACTATATAAATAATTGCATACCACTAAATATACAAATGATAGTATTTAAAATCTTATCATAAAATAATAATAAATTTAAAATTTTTAATATAAGTTTATTGCAAAATATCCATTAAAAATTTAAATAATAAAACACAGTAGTTATATATAACTTAAACCTTTGTATAGCAAAGTTTGATAAGTCAAATTTTGCTAGTTTGTTAACATTAAAGTGTCAACGACACATACAAATGGATGCATAAACAACTCATCTAATCTGTTTCCTGGAAACTTGATTTTTCGCATTTTTAGTCAACTTTTATATGATTTCTCAAAACTACAAAAATTCGTTCTATCAGCTTTTACCAGACGTTCACTTTTAATCTTTATGAACTCAACCATATTTTTATAAACATGTTTAAATGTTATCGAATAGATACCACTTGTTTATCCAAACATAAAAAAAAGTAATTTTTTTGTTATGCTATTTGAAAGAAAACTTATTTAAAAAAGTTGTAATAGCTGTTTTAACTGATGGCAATCAAGAATAAATCACTAACGAACATAAAAATGGTAACCCGGGCTATCACATGTAAGTGTATATATTATATTTACATCATCGAAAATAATAATATAATGGCAATAAATATTAATATGCCACAATAAAGTTATTTTTGTCGAGATTGCATCTAAATGATCTGTCAATAGTCCATTTTAAAGATTAATGGTTGGACTCACAAAGCTGCATTTTTAGGCTATACATTCATCGTCTACTAGAAGCAACGGTACGATTCCATAAATAGCATTTAATGCTATTTTTAATAATATAGTATGCTTTAATTTAATTAATTCGATTAATTTAATAATAGATTAATCATACTAATGATATTTAAAATTAGACGCAATGTCAATTAATGTCTCCTTCGTTATTAATCTTGTTAAATTCCTTATTTTTATTTCCATTAAAAAGAATGAAGCATCTGTAGCATGTGAATGACATAAGAATATTAAATTTAGTATAATTTTTTATTGTGTTTATATTAATATCAATTTTATATATTTAATTATTAATATATTCTAATTGATTTATTAGTTCTGTAATTGTAGCAATTTTATCTGTGCATGTCTCGAGTTATTGCTTTATTATTAACAAAATTTGTAATTTAAATAATATGATTTGGTTAAGTGCGAAACCTTGACATTTAAAAACATTTTCCTTTTTCTTTTAAAACTATTTTCTCACAGATTATAATAATAATTATTATTATTAATAGGAAAAAGAGCTTTTGTTGAATAAAAAAATCTTTCTTTTATCCTTGAACGAATTGCACTGTTACTGAATACCATATATCAAAATTTGGTTAAATCCTTTCTTCGATGCATGGCCAAAGTCACACAATGGAGATAAACGTGCACAGGAAATAAAGGTTGACAAGAAATGCTAAACCCGACACCTGAGTTTCGTAATGTTTGTTTATTCTCTATCCTACAGAAACAGGGTGACCCAGATCTCCATCAACTCAATGGACAAATGGGACTATGGAGGTCAGAAAAGTCGTAGTAGACCACCGTCTACAGTGAGAAGGGAGTGCCCTTGTTCCCATCAGAGCTTCACCACAGCTTGTCATAAAATTGAGACTGGAGTTTACCTTCACTTACGCTTCAATTATATTTGTCATAAATGTTAAAATAAACAGCTGAGAAATTCGTGACTAGAGTTTTGTAAGCAACAAAGATGCTTAATCTCAATTTTGCAAGAACAAGATTTTAGCAAAGAGTGAATTAGATCCTATTAAACTAAACACGATTATTTTAAAACCATTAGCTTATCGTATAAAGAAATCTTTTAAAGGGATGCTTCAAATAAGTTATCTATAAATGAGTTACGTTCTATGCATGCTATAGCGACGACCAAATATAAGCATTAGATCTACTAGCAGAGAACTTATCTTCTTTATATATTAAAAAAATTGTTCAATATTCTATAAATAAATGTTGCACAAGATTTAGCACTTAAGCTGTATCAGTCCCTTCATACTCAGAGTAGATATGATTAATAATTAATGTGAAAGCCCACACTAAAAATTTTTTACGCCACATTCTTATACAATAATTTAGCATAAAATTAAAAAATTGTTATTATTTTTATTTACTTATTTATATCGTATAATATGAAAGCAAAATATTAAAAAAATCGCATAAAAATATTTTTTTATTATTCTAATTTAATTATCGGACATATTTTATAATTTAATAGCTTGTTTTTTTATTAATTTATAAAAATACTTACTAATAATATTTAAAGAATGATGATGTGTGAATTTTTTCAAAACCAAAACCTGTATTAATAAGACAAGAAAAAAAGTGAAAATATCAAATTTTATAACTTTCAAAATCCATAAAATTTTTTTTAAAAACTGCAATAATTAAATTGTTTTACATCTTCCAAATTTTTTAATTGCCGTGATATTTAAGCAATAGAATGTTTGCAACTTTTTTCTTTAATAAATTTATAAATATATATGATAATTTATTTTATATATATAAAAAATTTTAAAACTCTAAACTTTTATTGCATTGAGAGGAGCGAAAAGTTTATATAATCGATACGATATCAATAACGATAAGATAAAAGGGAATGTTTTGTAGAATTATTTGCTATCCCTGTATACAGTTTGCAAAATGTGTTTTCAATTGGATAAAAGTCAATGATATGAATCTGCAACAACCAATAAGCAGTTACTACAGTGATGTCCTTGGATGTCAACAGCGCTAATAATGAGGTAGAGAGTGATATCTCACGTCCTTGAGTTGGACATGAGAGCAACGGTTTCTAAACTTAAGGAAATGATGAGAGAATTTTTAAGAGCTGTATAATATAATAAAAGAAAAGCAATAGCGTACGGAAGTATACAGTAAAGAAATGTAGGACATCGTCTGTGCCTGGTGGTCGAAGTCACGAATTCAAGAGTTTTTCATGACACAACTATTGTCTTTCAGGAGTCCGCACAATGCCAAACTGAACAGTTTTATGACTTCTGAGCTACTTTTTTTCCCCTTTTCTACCTTCTTATAGAAAAATCTACAATTATATCACACAAAAACTGGATTTATATATATATATTACTAAACTGCCCAATCTTTTAAACTGTAAAATAATAACGTGGACAATCTACAGACTCGACTTTCGATTCTAACGAAATGTCTAGTTTTTTATATTTTGAATTTTTTCCTTAATAAACTATCAGAAATGAGATAAAAATAATTTAGTTGATATATACCAATTTCTAATTTTAGTAAACAAGTTTATCTAGTTTTGATAGTCTATTAATATTCCTTCTATTTTGTTATTATTAGCTAGGATGTTAGTCTTCCTTAGATGAAGGACAAATAATTACCCTAAATTCTACCTGGGGTCATTCAATTAAAGTGAAACTCAGAATTTAATACAATGCACCAAACATGTAACAATGCTATTGGACCACCCAAGCTATATATTAAAGTTAGTTTAGTGTAGAATTTTTTAGTTTGATGATTCAATCTCCATATTTTAATTGTTTAATTTTAGACCGAAGTTAATCTCTCTCTTTTTTTTTAATATTTTAAAGTTATTATCTCCAAAATTGCCTATTTAAATACATTATATTAAACTAAAAATTAAGTTGTTTTTTTTTCTGATAGTATAATGCTTAATTTTAGACGACCTTAATGTAAATGGACAATTTCCTTTTTTTTAATATTTTAAAGTTATTATCTCCAAAATTGCCTATTTATTTAATATACATTATATTAAACTAAAAATTAAGTTGTTTTTTTTTTCTGATAGTATAATGCTTAATTTTAGACGACCTTAATGTAAATGGACAATTTTATGATAATTTTCTTTAAATCTTATCTTTCGTAAGAGAACGAATTTTCTGCAATAGATCAATCTAGTTTCATTTCTTGACTAAGTTCAAGCTAATAATTTTTATCAATCATAATTTTTATGACAATTTTCTTTCTTAAATGAATACGAACCGACCTAATTAGACTTTTTTATTTCCTTCCCTCCTTCCTTTTTTTTAAATTTTGTAACGGTCATTTAAAATATGACATTATCACTCTAATTAAATGTAGGTCTAGTGTAGATATTCATGCCGACCCATTTAGGATATTCGCATTTATTAAACGATAGTTTGTCTAATTCGTAACTACATCTGGCTGCTTAAGAATTAATAATATTTAAATGAAGATAAAGTTAAAAAAGTCGTAAAATATCTTATGAAAATCTAATAAATTCGCCAAAATAATTTAAAGTAGGAGAAAAAAGTTTATTCGTCAGCAAAATTTACTATTCTTACAAGGTCATAAATTGTTAAGCGCGAAGGTTTAAGAAAATATTTAGAGGGAAAAGTAATTAATTTTAATGCAATATAACCTTATCTTAACAAGAATATTTTATATTGTAAGCTATTTATTTTGAGAATTTTTTTTTAATTTTCATTATCGGTGGAAAAAGATACTTCATATAATAATAGGTCAAAGTTTCGCCAACATGTTTAATTAAAATCATGTTACCTCTTTTTTCCCTTCTTTAATTATTATTAAAACGGATTGTTCTATAATTTATACTTAATTACGTTAATTAAGATGGCAGATATGATGGTGTTCTCTTATAACTAGGACCTACCTATCATATTTTTCTATATTCTTAAAGTACGAAGTGAAAAATTTGAGACTATTAGCCTACATCTGCGTATTTTGGCTGAAGTAAAAGTCCATTCATTGGAATCATTCATTCATTTTATAATTTTCCAACAATTGAACTATCATTTGAATTTATCATAATTGACCTAACTATGTATCTACTGCGATTAAAGTAATAAATGGCTTCAAATTACATATTGTAAACATACGATGATATACTTTAATAATCATCTGCAATCAAAACATTTGAATTATTCATTGTTCAAATGTTGAACGCTTCTTGGCATTGTATGGAGAACTGCTTTATGATGTATAAAGAAGTAATATCTATATAAAACGATTGAAGAAAGTTTAATGAACTTTTGACTCATCCAGAATTAACTTTCATATATGCCTGGGGAGCATCTAAACTCGATAAGATAGGCAAACCTCCTCCACTCATATATGGGAGCGTCAGTTTATCTGTGGACAAGATAACGCATTTCTGCGATTGGTGTCGTATAACAATGTGCAGTATATTGCTAGAGGGTTGAAATCCTTTCCTTCATCTGAGTATCTTTCGTGGGAGTTAATATTTCGAGATGGTTAGATAATGTCATTGAGTTTGTTTAGCTCCCTCTCTAAATTATACTTTAAACAATTTTTACTATCTGTTGTTCCATACGTATTGGAAGTTTTGGTGGTTAGTTCCATGTCACGCCCATGAACCCGCATGCTGTTTCTACTTTCAATTATTGTACCTGACTGGTTCCTCGTATCAATTATGCATGAGACGACTTTGACGTTCAAACCGTTACGACAGTTATATCTTTTAAGTTTTGACATACGATCAATTCCGTTTCGAAACTATTAAAATTTGAAATATGATCCATTATCAATTTATAAAACTCTCTCCTCGTACACAATGTTTATAGTCTATATATATAATGCATAAAAAACAATCTTGATATCTTAAAACGTATCCCTCATCAGTGCTTCGCATATAAAATGAATATAACGTGAAGGTATAATTGATATTGATTCAAACAATAATTTATATAATTAGATAATTTTTCATTGGTTATTCCAATGACATTAATTATTATAGACAAGTAGGCTGAGTTTTAATCTTGCTCATTTATATAAGTATTAATAATAATTTATATAAGTATCCAGTTATATTATTTATCATAAAACTTTTTTCTTTTGCTACATTATTTGGTGTTTTATTGTAGCTTTTCTCGTTTTATTATAGCCTTTTTTGTTTCCTATAGTATAGCATTTGTTTATTTTGATGGAGCCTTTTCTTGCTTTCCTATAGTATTTCATGTTTTGTTACAGCCTTTCTAGTTTCCAATAAATTTACTTGTTTTGATAGAGTATTTTAATGTTTTCCTATGGCATTTGCTTATTTTGCTACAGTTTTATATTATTTTCGAATAACATTTTCTATTTTCCTATAGAATTTGCTTGTTTTCCTATAACTTATACTTATTTTACTGTTATCTTATCTTGTATGCAATAATTTTAGGCTTTTCTAATTTCTGATATATCGCTTTCAATTTTGGACTTAATACAATAAATATATGTACTCGTTAAACTTTCATAATATCCAAAAAGGAAAAAAAACCATCCAAAATTTTTAAACGTGTACAATTTATTTACTTAATAACTCAATTTTTGTATAAAATAATAGTTAGATATAAAATGGGTGGCAAGTAGAATTTATCTTCTTGGTTGAAGTTAATGTAAACAAACGTGACTTAAGATCCAATTAATTCATCATTAATCACTGTTTCTAAAGGATAACTATGTCTACTTTCTCATTCTTTGTTTTTTAAATTAAATTTAGATAGATTTTTTTTATAAATATGTATCAAAATATATACCGTACGTTGTAATTTCACAGATAAGTAGCCTACCACAACATAATAAAATAGTATAAAAATAACAACATCTCTTTATTTTTATTTAACCTTTAATTACTATTATTAACTTTATAACAATAGACATAAGTATATACCGAAAACTTATGCATTTATCAGCATTCTATAAGTCTACTGCGTTACGCCACAGTTTTATTTAAACGGCATTTATGCGATTTATATGTCGAATTTGCTTTTGCTTTTTGCTCGGATACGCACAATTAAAGATTCGTATGATGCATTGTCTTTAAAAATGAAGTCCAGTAAGTCGTAGATAGCATATAAATTGCCTGGGTAGATGAAATATGGTGGAGTGTGATTAGATTACTTCTCGGTATGAAAATAATAGAACAACAGAAGAAATCCAATATATCATCCGAGTTTGAAATATGAGCAATTATTGATTCACCAAATATCAAAACTATTCTCTTTGATGTTTAATTGCATGTTGCGTTTCCAATACAAGAAAATCTAGACTACCTGTCTCTAAAAACCGAAAGTGACAGTTTATAATTGGTAATAAATTAACTCTCTCTCAGATAATAAATACTTTCGGTGAATATAAAGCTGCATACGACCGATAATTAATGAGATATGTGACATGCGGGTGGAACCCGGAGCTTGGAGAAAAGAGGGGTACAGGCGACGGCGGTGTTCCCACTCCCAGTAGTTTCTCTCTGTGCAATCACGACTTGACATCTTCTAAAGAGAGACAGACACCCCTGGTTTCTGATTCCATCTAAATATGTCTTCCCGCTGACTGAAAAATGGGTTCGCTTCCACTTCCATAATTCGTTAACACCGCCACCTGGTGAAAAAGATTTTAATTATCTAATTTTAATTTTGATCGAATTTTGCAATTTTATATCATTTATAATTATAAACCACTCCGAAAACAATCTGCAATGTTAGAAACTCCATAATCATTTTTTTAATCGATAAAAATTTCGTTTCTTCTTCTTTAGGAAGACCAACTCCAGATGTAGCTAGTAAAAGTTTTATCACATATATTATTATCTGTCGAACAGTTTTGATCGATTAATAACTCAACCAAATATATAATTATGCATTCATTTATACATTTAAATTGATACTGTTTCAGTCTTTAATAAATAATACGAGTAATAATAAGCAATATAGTAACAGTAGATTTTTTTTTACGCTGCATTAATTTTCTGTATAAATTAAAATCTTTATTTTTTTTTTTAATATTCCGCACGCAGCTATGGCATTCGGTCCTAAAAATAAATTTGGTCGTAACTATTCAAGTATATCTCGATGAAGCTATTATCTAAAGAAGAGTATCAACGTCTGAATTTTAAGTCGCTTCTCTACAGTAATCTCTTTCATCTAGAAACTGGGCATAAAATTTTAATAATGTAGTTCTAGTTAGTGGAATTCCTAAAAAAGTATGCAATTTAGTTTAATTTTATCCTATAATTTTTTTATTATTCGGACATTATTCAGATAAGAGTCGAGAAAAGATTTACTAAATATTTTTTCCCCTCCCTCCTTCCAATTTATTTAAATTAGATTTTTATACTTCATCGTAAACCCGTGGGCTACGATATAGAAGTAAAGACCTACTGCTTATCTAATTGTATTAATTTATTCTAATATAGTTGATACTATCTTATGACCCTTATATTTTGTGACCCGCTAAGTAGATATTTTCACTCCTAGCATCGTATCGATCAAATTTTGTCCCATCTCGCAGACTAGACAATTTATAAATTAGAAGTTTTGGCAATCAGAATCTTGTTGATATTGAAATGTTAATTGGTTGTTTATGATTAAACTAGATGCTTGAAGAGATTGGAATTTCGTAAGAATCTCTTAGAATATTTAGTGATTTCTTCTTTTTATGAGTTACTCTTCTTCATGGTTTCGTGGGCGTAGAAGATATAAAAACACCCGAGGCATTGGCTAATCCATCACAGGCTACACAAAATTTCTCTTTTCTAAGACAGCAGAAAATTAATATAAACTTAATAGAGGTTTCGCAGTATGCAATTTTTCATTCTCATGCCTGTTCTACTAATTTATTTATTCAATATTATTCATCAGTATTTATTCATTAATTAGAAAAAGACATTGATGAAGATATATTCAAGAAGTAGTTTCGTTCCTTTCTCGTTTCAAATTAGTTTTTTTCTTTTTGTTCTTCGAATTAGCAATAGTTGTTTAAAAGTTTGTTATACGGTCGAGAAGCGAGAAAAGATAATGCTATCGGCGAAAAAAATCACACAACAGATGATAGACAAGATAGATGTGCTGTCAGCTTTTAGTAATGAAAATCGTTCACCAATTAATTGGTATTGGAAAGAGGATCTGACAAAGATAGAGAGGATTATCCTTATTCCACGCCTTAGGCTCGGGCTAAATTTATAAACCAGAACAATCTTTAATCTCATTGACAATAAAAGAAGAGGTCAAACGTGTCTAGAAACGAAAACGTTAAGATTGAACGATCAATTGAACTCTCTCATCTTACTCAGATTTAATTTTTATCATACGAACGACCTTTTCAGTATTTAAACCTTTAATGTTTTTCTTTTTATTAATTCTCTTCATATTAACCTTTTTTTTTAATTCAGAAGTGATAGCGTAACGTTTACCATACAAATAAGCGTTTTTATTCAAAGTCAATTAACTTTACAAAGGATTAACGTTATTAAAAAACATGACGTGAACATAAAATATAGGTTTATAAAATAAAATTTAAAGAGATTACATAAAAATCTTACTTTGATACGCGTATCGCTTGATTTTTATCTATCATACTTCAGAAGTATAACCGATTCATGCATTTTAATTGAAAAATAAATAAATATCTGCATATTAAAATAAATTTATATAAGAAACTTAGTTAATGGGAACAATCGCAATGTGTATAAGAAAAGTTTGATAATTGAAAATTTGTTATAAATTTATTATCTATTTTTTTAACACATATTATGCGAAGAAGAAGCAATTTTGTTATGTTTAGCCACTGAGATATTACACAAGTTAAGTTAATTGCGAAGCAAAAACATGGATCCGGGTTTACATGATTTATCGAAGAGATAAGAATAATGAACTTTGAATATCGATAATCATTATTACAAATTATAATCATTAATTATCACGTATTTTGATAGAAACGACCCATTAGTAGGTCCTAATTCAACATTATGCTTCTTCTCATCGATAAAAAGGAGGGGAGAAATATAATGATTAATGTGCATTAATACGAATTAAAATATTGAATTTAACTAAATGAATAGAACTCACCTCTTAGGCCGATCACGTATTCTCAATAAACTCAACGAATAAATAAATTTTCTATAAGAAATAAACACAAATTTTGGCAGCAAAACAAGCTCCATAATAAATTCATTTGGCTTCTTATAAGTCAATCTTAGATTCGGCCTACTTATACAGCTTATAATATCTAAACTTACAAAGTTATTCATATAAAAAATTCTTATATTAATTTTAGTTTAAATCCATACATCAGATCAATTACTGATTACAAAGAATTGGAGAAATAATAAAAATAGGCAATCAATGTTTTTGACATTGGCAAAGAATATGCTAATGTCATTCATTGCTGTTTTGTCTTTTTCATAACAAATAAATAACGTCAAAGAGATTGTTTATGTAAAAAAATATGCTTTAAAATGTTCAGTTATTTGTTATCTTTGAAAATATAAAAAATTATTAATATAGCTATGAATTAGCATATTTCTCAGTTTATACTTCAGAATTAATAACATGTCTAATAATTTTTTTAGCTATTAAGTGATTATTTATGTTTTTTTTTTTCAAAAATCATAAATGATCTGTATTGCTGCGGAAAAATTCCAGTTGCAAGAGATGAAGACAAACAACGAAGATAAAATTCATTGGATTTATAGAGAGTAAATGACTTTTATAATGACAAGTTTTTGTGTCATAGAGTAGATTATAACAATAATAATAATATATGCATTATTTAATATTAACTTAAATGCATAGTCTTTATGTCTATTAACCAATAAAATATACAAGAACTAAATTTATTTAGTTATATTCCAATAAATACATTCCGTTATTTGTATGTACGCTACATAAGAAGCCATCTTTAGACCGGCCTCCTAAAGATGGTTTTAACACGTTTAACAGACAGCGAGCGAATTTTATGCATAAGTTATTTTTATAGAGAAATTATTTCATTTTATTTATTCAGGAAGCAAAGTCATCAATAATGGAACTTATAAACATCATTTTAATGTTATTACAGCAAATTGATAGTGGAATAACAACTACTTTATCAATAAACAGTTAATCAGGAAAATTTTAAGGTTGGGATAAATATTTTGCAAATTTATAAATATAATTCGAATTTTGAATTGTCATGTTAGCTAGATTTTCAGAATACGCTATAGGGGAAAGTGGGGTAAAACCGGGTGGCTAATGTTTGTCAATGTTGTGACGATAAGTTAGATTACCAAAATTAACAAAAAGCGTACATATTGTTGTTTAGACATTTTAAAATATAACTGCACTATGAAAAACACAAGATAATCACTTTTGACTTTAATATAAAGTTTTAAATCAATTAAAGGAGATAACACGGTTTTACCCCACTGGCGGGGTAAAACCGGATAAATATACTAATGAGTATGAAATCTTCCAAACTCGCGAAAATAATTATCAAAACTCATTTATTTTTATTAATTGTTGCTAAGGGTATTTAAATATTACTTTTTACTTAAAATTGTTACCATTTATTATTTATAAACTAATACTTTAAGCTAAAAGTTATTATTAAATCTTGTAACTTGTTAACTGTTAAATTTATTATTCAAACATTACAAAAAATAAATTTCAGCAGTTCGCTGTCAAATAGCGGTATAAAGTAAGGAGAAATAATGGTACCCGGTTTCACCCCACCACCCGGTTTTACCCTATTTTCCCCTATATGATCCTCGAATAATACTCAAACTGAAAATTAAGATGGGTAAATGTCATTTTATATTTTGAAAACATTTTGTAATAAATAAATAAGTAACACGAAAAGCATCTTTTATGTAAAAAATATGCATTAAAATGTATATATTTATTAAAATTAGAGGCTTTATATTATTTTTTATGTTTGAAAACAAAAATATATATAAATACTGTATTGCTATGAATGCAAGCTTAGAAATAAAATTTATACTTAAAATTTTACAAAAAAAAAAAATGAGAAATTTGAATATTTATAAAAATGTAGCTTAATATATTTTATTTTGTATCTTGTAGCTTAATTTATAAAACTTCTATTCTTGTTTATAGAAATGAAAATTTTATTGTAAAAAGTAAGCTTACTAAATTTATCACCAAACATTTTAGTACCCTTCTTGGATAGAAAGAAGTTTTTCCATATAAAATAAAATATTCACTACCAAAAACATTTTTCTAGTTTTCATTCTAACTTTAAAATAATTTAAATTATAAGATTATAATCAAATAAACTAAAGAATATAGAACAATACCAAATTCAAATTTTTATTATATTATGTCCCATTATATATTATGCACCTATAAAGTAAATATATTATTTCTTATAAAATTATATTCAAATATAAATTGACAATATAAGGTTCTTAATTATTATTATTAAATAAAAAAATAAACAGTTATAAGTTTGCATAGTTTCTTCTCAGAGATTCTTCATTTATTATGAATATTTGAATGCTATTTATATATCGTTTCTTAAAGATTTCTTATCTTTAATATTTAAAGTTTCAGACTTGATATTATTTAATATCAAATCTGAAACTTTAAATATTAACGAGCTTCGCAAATTTTTCTTATTATAAATGTCATGATTGAATTAAATAAAGATTTGGATGAAGATTAGAACTTTTTTATGCTCGAATCTTGTTTCAGTTTGTTAACGTTGTAATATTGTTGCTATATGTTACCTTTACGATCTTTCAACCGGATGACAAAATTCTTTTTTGTGTAGAAAATAGAATATGGTGAATCTTATATTGATAAAGAAAAATGGAAGATTCTCAGTGAATAATAATATAATAATACTGGATAGGCAACTGTTAAAACTAGACATGGAACTTTGATATTTATTTTGTATATTCTCTTAGCAATAAAATAATTTCTGCCATCAGCTATGAGATCGTTTTGATATTTTCATGTTTTATAATAATTTCTTTATATGACTCTTAAAATTATTATAAAAACATGCAAAACATCAAAACGATCTCATAGCTGATAGCAGATGGAGACTTTATATTATTCGTTATGCTTGTTAATATAAAAAAACATTAATATAGCATATCTATAACTTAGAAATAAAATTAATAATTAAAATTTTATATTAAAAAATAAAAAATTTGAAGAGTTATAAAAATGTTGCTTAATATATTTTATTTTGCAACTTTTAGCTTAATTCATAAAACTTATATACTTTTTATAAAAATGAAAATTTGGTGTAAAAAGTAAGCTTACTAAATTTATCACCATTGACCTGAGAAGCTATACTTACCAGTTAGTTATTTTATTATTTTCAAATCATTATTATTAAAAATTAATTTAAAAATCAAAATTTTGAAATTTATATAAAATAAATTTTTCCTGTTATTAATAGACAAATAAAAAATTTTCATAAATTTATTTTCGAAGAAAGCCATTTCTATATTATCATTAAAATCGAAAAGGCTATGGATCGTCTTTGACATGATTGAAGAATTTATAAATTCTCTTTAATAAATTTATAATGAAAAATATATTAAAAATATTATAGCTTAATAGAAAAATTTAAAAAATATTAAAACATAATCTCTTTAAAAACTGAGCAAATTTAAAGGCTAAATTATATTAGGACAATTCTTAAAACTTAAGAATAATTATATCGTATCAGTGCACGTTGCATTATTCATGAGGAAGCCCTTTCCTCCAAAAGATCTCTTTAAAAACTGAGCAAATTTAAAGGCTAAATTATATTGGGACAATTCTTAAAATTTAATAATAATTATATCGTATCAGTGCACGTTGCATTATTCATGAGGAAGCCCTTTCCTCCAAAAACATCGATTTATCTTGATTTAGTAATTCGCCGTATAAGCAAAATTCGGCTCGGATGTTAAACTGTCTACAGTTTGGTTAGCTTGTTGAAAATTCTGATTCAGATGACGGTAAAATATATCCTCCATTATAATATCTTTTGGTATAAAAAATATACTGTACTATAAAAATTTGAGATTTGCAAATTCTTTAAAAAAATAAAAAATAAAAAATAGAATAAATGGTTAGAAGATTGCAGACTTTTGAAAAGAAGGAAAGGACAGATTTGTTTTAATTTTTTTTTAATACTAAGGGCTTATTTGAATAATATAAATTTGTACTTAGAAGTAAAATGCAAGATGTTAAATTCAATAGTATTTTTCTTTTAAAAAAAATAAAAAATAGAATAAATGGTTAGAAGATTGCAGACTTTTGAAAAGAAGGAAAGGACAGATTTGTTTTAAATTTTTTTTTGTTAATACTAAGGGCTTATTTTAATAATATAAATTTGTACTTAGAAGTAAAATGCAAGATGTTAAATTCAATAGTATTTTTCTTAGTTTAACTTCCAGGTTTTTAGATAACCTATTCAGAGAACATTGTTTTATTTTATTTATGTGCAACAGGTAGGTGTTTCTAAAGAAGGGACTATTATCAGAATGTTTTTTATACATAATTGCAATATTATATTCATCCAGATAAAAAGATTTTTAACTTCGAGAAAGACAAAGATATGTTGATTTTCTCATTTTCATTGTGCATTTTAAAAATTATTTAACGATCTTTAAATCATTCTTTACTGAAGAGGATTTTCTTATATTTTTTAGAATTTGTGACCAACTTCCTCAAATTATGTGATATATAATATTCTTGAAGATTTGCATTAATTTATATTTACGAATTTATAAAAAATCATAGTAAAAATATAAATTAGGTATGTATAAACTTGCATTCTGAACTGATTATTGACTCAAGTGAAAAATAACTAGTCTATATGTCATTAATAAACCTAGTTTTAGATGTAATCTATTTCTCTTTATGCTTAATTAGCTTATTGCTTAAAATATGAAAGAATTATGTTTTTCGATTCCTCTTTATAAATATTTTAAAGGACATCTTTTGGAATCGTCAAAAAATAAAATAAAATGATAAAAAATCATATTGATATAAGGAAGTTCATTTATTCATACTTTTCGAAATTACTGCAATTAATTTTATTTTTAATGGGAATTTTTTATTTATATCATAAGAGTTTTATTATATAGTGTCTGAAAGCTCATCAGATCTCATTAAGAATTAAATTCTCAATGAGGCTTGACGAGTTTACATTTAATAAACGGATTTTTATTTAATTCTTAATGAGGCTTGAAAACTTTTAACAAGTTTTATGAAGCATTATCAAGAATTTTATTCTTTAATGGGCATCTTAAAGCTGCTATCTCAATTAAAATTACACATCGATTAACATCATCCTATTTTTTTCTAATGCTTAATATAAAAATAAAATAAAAACTTCTCTTTGAAATTTCCTTAAATGTTTAAATAATCAATACAAAAATTTCCAAGGATTAAAAATAAAATTTTCTCAGGATAAATGTAATTTTTTCACTTTTACAATATTTCAAATTGCTCTGTATTGTTTAACATTTTATTTCTCTATTGTTAAAAATGTCAGGGTTAAAGATTTGATTTGAAACAATGTTAAACTTGATAAAGTTTCAGATTAAAAATAAACTAAAAAATTATTTTTAAATTTCGATTTTTTTCTCCTTCAGTGACTTTCCATTTTTTCCTTCTAAGTTTTCCTCTAACACGGTTTTTATCTTGTTTTATATCTTCCTATTATTATTTTTTCTATCACAGTAAACCATAATATCCTAAAAATCCTTATCTCAATCATAAAATGGAAGCATAAAGTTATATTTCAATGGGAATTTTTTGCACAATTTATCTGATCGTTCAAATGGTTCTCATTATCCAATTTCCAAATCCATAAAAATGTATTTTAACTTATTCAAAGAATTTAAATAAAAAATAAAAATTTTTTTGCGTTTATTTTATTATCACACCGATGCATTTTCGATATAAAAGTCAGTATAGGGATTTTTGTACTTAAATAAAATTCAGAAAAATTTTTTTAAATACATAAAATATAAAATTATATATAAAACGAGTTTATGGATAAATAAAATTTGTCATAATTTCTACGTTTTGCAATAATAAATCTCATTTAAAAATAGATCTAGTACTTTTCCTTAAAGCAATTTAATTTTCCTTCCGTTTAATGGCATCTCGTACCATCCCGAAGGAGAAAAAAAAATACACATTAAGAACCTACACTTAAAAAAGTTACTGTTTACTCGTCTTAATGATTAACTGTGATCTAGAAATCTTGCCACTTAGAACAATAATTCATGTCATACTTATTACGCATACAACTGGATATTTTCTCATTAAAAAAAAAACTCATTTAACTTAATTCCAACAAGAACATCGAGCGAACAAAATGCATTTATTCGTGTTTAATTGCATCTATCAGTGCAATTTATGTAATAAAACAATTTTGAAAAATTAACATTGATGCATTAATGTTATCAAATCAAAAATTAGTTTTAGATGTTTAGGAATGGGAAACATTTAACCGGAAATATCACGTGAACTACAGATGAACAATGTGCCGAACTGTTACAAGAACAACAACTTTTTCGAAACTTATTATGGAGATTGATCGCAGACTAAAACTGAGTTATGTTTGGCGGATATTTGTCGCGGACAAAAACTCGAGTTACTCCTGTTCCCTTCACAGACCTATTTAACGATAGGTGAATTCAATACTATAAGCGCCATCTTTGAATCCATCTGTAAAGCAATTGATGTCATCGTTCAGGTAAATTTCTGTGCAATAAAAATTATTTTAATTTTATTATTATTTAAAGTAGTGATTCGCATTATAACGACCATAATAACGGTAGATTATTATATCTGATGTGTATTTTATAATATTCAATGAATATCGATTTTCATTGTGGAAGCACGGCTAAAATTAAGTAATACTGAATGATATACGAGTCGAAAAAAGGTAGAAGAATATCTAAACTTATATCTTATATTCGAGATTGTTTAGAATTCAATATAAGGAGGATTAATTTCCTTTACTTTTGTTAGAGATTCGATATAGGGAGATCGATTTCTTCTATTTTTCTTCGAGATTCGATATAAGAGGGATTAATTTTCTTTTGTTAGAGATTCGATATAAAGGGGATCGATTTCGTTTATGTGTGGTAGTCCAGCGTTATAAAAAATTTTTTGAAAGCATTAGAAATTCTTTACTTGCTACATAAAAAGGAAGAAAGAATAAAAAAGAAAATCGAATTTTCTCTTTCGTTTCATCTTATTGACCCAATTGTTATTAAAGAAACATGATCTTCATTTTGCCCTAGTTTCTGCCATACTCTTCACGTGTCAATCTGCATTTTCATGCATTCGACTAAGGCATGCACATATATATATATCGATAAGATCTCTCTCAATGGCAGTTTGATAAAACAACCTCATCTCTATTCATTGCGTCGACGATTAGAGAAGAAAAACAGGAACAGGAAACAAAGTCACAAAGGGAGAAAAAAAGAAAAAATAACGGGAAGATGCCAAACATTGCTTCGCACCCTATTGGTTAAAGCGTGCCCTAGAGCAACGACTGGGGCACCAGTCCTCGAGCTACCAGCAGTACCAAGGATAGATAGAATGACTAATCGGTACTCGAGACTGGGTCACTGTGACCGCCTACTCCGACTTTGCGATTCCAACTGAGAGAGAGAGTGGTGGATTCCGGTCGCTGTTCTTGCCAATCAATCCGGTTTCAGTGGCCTCCACCCTCTCATTTTGTTGGCGAGTATGCCAGTTTGGCACGCGGTCCGACCTTCTTATCCCCCCTTTTTTCCCCTCCCAGAAATCCCAGTTTTCTAACTGAGGGTGTTGACTGACATATTTGTAAGAAGTAGAAGTTAGTTATTCATCGGTTCCGTTGCATGTGGGGTGGAAGACACGAGGATTCCCCTTAGTTGAAGAAGAGGAAGAAGAAGCAGGTAAGGTTATGTACATGCACCCTCTCGTCTTTCTTTATAAAAATATATGCGAAGATGCAATACAAAATTACTCTCTCTTTCTATATCTATCTACAAGAGAAAGACATTTCTTTTCCTTTAAGGAAAGAAATGTCGGCCAGGTGAATGCCCAAAGCGAAACTCAGACAGCATCGTCCGTGACTGCGATATGCATCAACGTGAAAGTATTTCACTAGCGGTGCTTTTTTTAATTTTAGCGTCACGATGGCCGGTCACGCTGCTACCGTGCTAAGCTACTGCTCTGCTACCTGTAGACTAGACTGGTGTCTCCTGGAAATGCGAATCACCTGTCCGTAAAATGATAGCGAAGATGGATTAAAAAAAAGAAGAAGAAAAAGTTTTTTGTACTGAATGAGACTGCATTAGTCTTATGGATTTTATCATGCATCACGCATAAATTACCAGCTTCGACTTTCTATTTATGTTTTTCTTTTAAGACTTAGTACATTTTATGAAACATTTACTTGCATTTGATATATAAACTACTTACAAGTTAGTCTGTAACTTTCTACACTCACACACACACATATATATATAAAATTTAGTATTAATTTATTAAAAATTAAAAAGTTCTTAATAACATGGGATCAAACAGTAGTTTTATGAAAAATATATAGCCCGATAAATTAGATGTTTTCTTAAACATAGTTTTATTTTTGAACAGAATAATCTAATATTTCATATAAATGGTTAAAGTTTATTTACAAGAACAAACACGTGTTTTTTTGAGTATTTGGTGTGATATTTCTATAGTTTACAGGTTAATTTTAATCATAAATGAATATCTAAAGTAAAATTTTTAATGATTTATCTACGCGTCTTTCGATTATGTAAGTAAAAATTTTAATTTTATATAGATAAAAAATTATTTTGATGTTCAATAATTTATTTTAACTTTAATATTATACAGACTTTAATAGAAAAGTATTAAACATAAAAAATTAAGATACATTTTTTTCGTAAAAACATCACAGTTTGGTAAAGCATTCACCTCTATTTTGTAAATTAGATGATTAACCAGTTTGTTGTCATTTAAATACTAGACAAAGATCCATTTTTCGTCATTCTTTAAAGCTGCACTAAACTTTTTTTATGGGCCAAGTACCTTTAAATTCGATATCGAATTGGTCACCGTACCAGGACAACGGCTAACACGACCACGTCTGGTATGTAGGAAACGCAATGGCCGTTCTACCAATAAACCAGTTTGACTTTACTATGTTGATCACAGTACAAACAGGTTGTTACTTCCAGCGAAGGCTACCGAATAACCTTTCCTCTTCATTAACCGGAGAAAGCAGTCTGGATTTAATTGACTCTCCTATAATATGGCATTATGTCTACTTTTTACAAACCAAATTTTTTCTTCGTGGTCATAACGTTCGTGTCGTGTCTTTATACATTTATCAAAAAATATGAACTTGTAGATTGTTAGATAATTATAATATATCAAGTTCTCATTAATGAACAAATGAACAAACTACAAACAGCAAAATTTATTCCTAAAATTTGATTTTAATATACCGAAATAGCTAACATAAATTAAATTGATTTTTTAAAACGAATTCGTTCTTCAATTTAAGATGCTTTCTGTGGACTATATAGTCCATATCATGTATACTCTATATGGCTTTCCATGCATGACCACAATGTTAAAAACTTCACAACTCATTAAAAACTTGCAAAGCAACATCATTTAGAATATCAATAGCTAACCTATCTGCCATAGATAAATCTATGACGCTCGGTGTCATCGTTCTTAACACTTTTTGCTACTATTGATGCTACTACTATAGAAAAATCCACATTAAACTTTCAACTCTACATAACATTTTTGTACTCGGTGCTACAAAAATTCGATTAATTTATAAATTTTGCATCATTAATATCAAATAAAGTTAAACAAAGAGAAAAATTGCACTTGAAACCGTGACAAATTCAGATGTATAGAAACATCTAAGATTGACTTCAGATTAAATTCAAGATTGCTTCGATTTTAAACCGGCCCTTATTCAAATTATATGATTTTAAATCTATTATTGTGGTAGTAATAAGAAAGAAAAAACCATCATAGAACTAAGTAGTTTAGTAAATATACTAACCTATACACACATCGAAGCAATTCCAAACTTTTCTTGACTTTTTCTGTTTGCAAATTTTTCATAGATAGAATAATACCGCTGTGTGATCGTAACCGTGACAAAACTGTAACTGTGCACAAAAGACACAAATCTGCATTCTTGTCAAAGGACGTTATTGTCGGAATGCGATGAGCGCACTAATGTCTACTAAAGTATCCTAAAATCACGACAGCTACACCTTCGGAATGTCATTCTATTGAAGAGAATAAAGCTAAGAATATTATGCGTAAATAGAGAATCTAAATTCAGTCTTTTTGTTCCGACAAATCCTTCTCTCACGTCAAAAAACATCCTCGTCAATACGCCTTTTAAAACATTAAAAAAAATATATATTATACACACTTCCTGTTTCTATTTTTAAATGCATCTTTTATGTACATATATGCATACATAACTGATATTTATATATATTTTTATTGGAATTATTAAAAATATCGAGTTAAACTGTTAACTATGAGTTATAAACTGCCATTTCTGATGATAATCGATTAAAACTCGAGTTAAAACATTACTAAGGTGTACGCTTGCCTTAATTAATTATAAACAAACTAGGCAAACATAACTCCTCTTTAAATAGAAAATTATATTAAGAATAAACAAATATAAATTTATTTAAGGCAGCGATTCTAGTAGAACTAGATAAAATAATAACAACTTTCGACTTTCTAATAGTGTTTAAGATACTTGATGCGATTTTAACTCGCTTAATTTAAATGACATTTGTGAGTTTAATTATGTTTAGAGCAGAAAATAGAGTTAATTTTTATACCGTTTCAATGCACAGCAAAGGAAAAAAAACAATAGAAATAAATAAACCATGCTAAACAAGGTCAAGTCGATGAACTTTTAAAATAAGAACTGGATAAGGATGGAAAATATTTCTAGAACAAGTCGACAAACATCTTATCAGAAACCCATATAGATATATGATGGTTATGATAGACTATGCGGTATCTTCTGATAGACTGAGATAGAACCATCGAGTAAGCGAGTGGAAGAAGACTTCCCAAGGACGTGTTTGTTGACACCCAATAATTTTTCACGCTTAATGCTCAAGGGTTAAAATTATGAACGGGAGGGAAGAAATTCGATTTTTTTTTATTTTTAATTGATAAGGCTAAAAAGTGACACATAATTAGATCCTAATTACCTTTTGCCTCCGATCAGTTCGTGAATAAAAACTTAATAAAGCATATAATTTAAATATATGATCTGTTTTTATGACACAAAAGGTAGAACGAATTTTAATTTTACTTATATTTCGTTCCAATTTTTTTAAATTTATTTATTTGTTTTAGTTTAAGAGTTACCTATATATCATTATTATTTCGTAATTTAAGTTTTTCTTCCAATGTTTAAATTACTATCATAAATTAATCGTTGTAAATCAGTAACTATCACATAAAACTTGTTCACTGATTTATGTTATGTTCGGGATGGAAATGTTTGAAATGAGTTTATTTTTAATTATTTTTCTTTAAGATTTCTAATTAGGTGAATTAACTGTTAACAGTTAATCATTTAACAGAGAAGAATCGCATTCAACCTATATAGTATGTGCTATTCTACAACTCGTGTTCACCTCTCAATCTCCACCCCGTGTCAAGACGTGACGTTTCAGGCTGAGCTTGTTCTTGTCTCCAGTCGCTTATCACGGTCAATTATAAAAAATGATCTTAGCAGTTTGTTTACGGAACTTTTTAAAAGGTAGAAATCTATTCACGTTTTCTGTCATTTGTTCTTTCTGTCAAGTTGGTTAAACGGCGCGGTAAACAAGCGAATTTAATTGGAATTTGGAACTTTGCCCGACCTTATTATTGTTTTCTGACCACTTTAAAAAAATAAATAAATAACAAAAACTAGAATTAATTCGACGAAATTATAACTTTTATAGAAATTTAAATAACGTTAACAAAAACTAGATTCGCGTTATTTAGAGAATATTCGCTTTAGAATGACGTTAAAACGATCACGTATGACGAAAGCATTGTGAAGCAAGGGAGGTGTTTATCCTGTCTTCTAGACACTGTGGTGGGTAAAACAACACGCGAAAAATTGTATGCGGTAGGTCTCTTGTAGAACGGTCTTATAAAAAGGGCTTTTACGAGTCACAGACACGATATATTTATGTCTACCATCTCACAATCTTATAATATTTACTACGGCCAGATAGAATCGTCAAGTTTTGATAAATATAATTTATATATATATTGTTAATTATCCCGGTTTTTCGAACTTTATTCTGTTTAAACTTTTTTTTTTCGTATTTGAAAACCGGAAAGAATTTTAACTATCCGATAATAACGCTAAACAATATGACTGTGATGATATCTTCTCTTAATAAATGATCAAGGAAGTCGTTTAGAATTGCGTTTAAAATGAGAGAAGAGAACATGCTTGTTTAATGAGAGTTTCGCGATTTTTATTACACGAAATTCGCATGTTAATCGTTTTAAAGAGAGAAGAGTGGAAAAACATTTGTCGGCCTGTTAACGCAATAACAATTTTTCAGAATTTTAGACTGAATTAATCGAAAAATTTATTAATTTTTTAATTCAATATCGTGGTATTAAACCCATTTTTTCGACTCTATCACTTTTGTATATCTAAATATAAGTAAAATTAAACAAGAATAATAAAAGTCAGAAGTTTTTATCGCCGAAGATGTGAAGATTAGTTAAATATTTAACTAGATTATCGACCAACATAAAAGCCTTAAGGCAGAGTTGAGATTATAGATAATTATTGGTCTCTTTAAGGCATTCTCTTTCTTTATTTCTTCCTCTTATATGTTAATGAAGGAGATTATATGCACATAAATGTTCCAAATAAGGAACGAAATGCCTGAAGAATGCCAACGTTTTCGACTTATAAATTGATTCTGAACGTTACAAAATTCAAAAATTCGACCTCTTCTACACTTAAAACGGAGGTTAATTTGATCAAATTATTCCATTAAAGAGTTGAAATTTGCGTTAATTACCGTGTGAGAAATTTACTCTGGAAACTTTAATTAAGTTAATTTCGATCTTAATTATTATTCGCAAGATGCGTGTAAGAGGGTAATAAATGCGACTTATGCTTAAATCGAATAACTAATTAACAGTGGAGATAAAACGTATGCGAAGATTTATATTCATCTAGTTTTTGCAGCTTATGTAAAAAAGATCGATTCGACGATCGAATTCTTTGATAAAAATAGATTTATCATTGCTCTAGGTTAAGTTTCCTTTAAACAGCTTGAATAAATTTATCACATGTTCATATTTAAGCTTAAAATCGCATCATCAGTTATAACTAATCTCTTAAATTTGGTGGGATCAATGAAGAGTTAGATCGAATGTGATATCACACTTAGAATCTCCTTTTTTGCTAGTTTATCTTAATAGAATCTATAAGTTTTTAGAGTAATCCGATAAGTGACGACTAAGTTTGTCTGTATGCCTATATTGAAATGGCATTTTGCGATTTTCTCGATAAGTATAGGTTAAGCCAATCAAAGTCTGGGTATTCCCAAGGAGGAACATTTCGTTAATGCTTACTGTTCATCTCTATGTTTGTATAACATAAAGATTGACATCTCTAAATCACTAGTTATGCTCTATCATTGACTTGTGCTAAATCACTTTTATCTAAAATCTATATGACTATCGAATAGTTTGAAGCTTCTGTCTATTGTTGCCTTTGTAACTCATCTTTCTTCACATAAAAAACACGAACAATGAATCTATATATATAAATTTAATGGTTTAGACACGTGTAAATTTTGTAATTTTATTATTGCATACAGAAAAAAATCAGAAAGATTTCAGTTCGTTGCAGTTAAGAGCAGTAAAAAAATTAATTTAGATAAACTGTGGATTTTTTTTAAGTGTTGTAAGTTGTATTTTATGTAAGATCGAAAATATTGTTGTATTTAGAATAGAATGTTAGGCGGAACTCTCGCAGCACATCCGACCTTTTGTTGTCCAGTTATTGCAGACTAGATCTACCAGTTTTGTTCTTCCTTGCTTCCATTCATTCTTAAAATAGCGGAAAACCTTTTCTGTGTTTCGAGACAACTATGAGATGATATAGACTAGCCCATAGAATAGATATTATCTCATAAAATGTAGTACTCCATTAAGTTAAAATTTAAATCGCCTATAGACCAACCTATATAAGTGTGTGCGCTTATAACAGAAACCATACTTTTTATCGCACCAAAATTTGTTGCGGGTTAAAGTTCAAGAAAGCGATCGTTTGTCATTAGTGATCGCATCTGATTACGCGTTTTATTGCACATAATAATTAACATAAATTTATCGTTTCACATATGTTGATATATGAATAAAATTTATTGTTTATTTTGTAACTTTGTGATTAGAAGTTTTATTTGGGAGAAATTTAGCAATTTTTTAAAAGATTTTTTTTGTTGTTAAAAATAGATTATCCTTTTGTGATTGAGTGATTTAATGTTGACAGTGAACAAACCGAGAGAGAGAAAGAGAGAGATCGTAAACGTCGATTAACATTGTAACGTATCATTGTAATAAATCATGGTTGCGGGTGTGGGGCGCTCAACCAACTCCTATACACGAATTAGTCTTTGAGAAAATAAGAAGTAAAAAAAAAAAGATTTATAAAAATAAAATGCCGCCCAACTACTCGAGAAACGATAAAGAGTAAGATAAGGTTCGATATACGAGAATTTTGAATGTTTGACTCGAAACAAATTTTTGAAAATTCAATTATGGCGAGCCTTATCGTCTTACCGAGCATAATTTGTGCATTAGGAGGCATTAAATTCTTCTCTCCTTTTTTGGTACGATGCCTTCCAGTCAATATGATAATACGTTCTTTTCTGAGATGTTATATCGAGGGCATTGAATTAGTTCGAGTTTCTTCTTAATTTTTTTTTTTTTTATTTATGAGCACCAGTTTGACTTTCGCCAATCGCGAAAAATTCATATAAACTCGACAATTTTTGGTATTTTGCAAAACTTTAATAGAGATATTTAAATTTATGTTAATTCTTCTATTAATTTTAATCCACAAAAAGAAATTCTAGAAAAAAATTTAAGTGAACAATAATTAATCTACGAAGTAAAGTCATTCTGATGTCGGACAATTTTTAAATCAAATTAAATCTATAAATAATCGATACGGATTGTTTTTAGATTGAAAATTGACTCAATGCGAGATAAATTCGTCCTCACAGTATTTATTTCCTCGTCGCTATGGTATTATTTTTCCAAACATTAACGAATTTAACGTTCGTAAAGCTACAAATTTCGACTCTTGGTAAGCATTCATTTCGAACGACTCACGAGTTTGATCTAGTGAACAATTGCACAAAATTATAGTCCACAGAGGATGCAGCATTATTCGCATCTCTATGGCGAAATAAAAGTATCCGTTACCTCTGTAAGCGGTAGTCTTTAATAGTATTTTTTCCGGTACATCTGGAGTAGTCCTATTAAATTTGAATAGAATTTTAACTGGGGCACGTTTAAATATTTTTTTCTTTTTTTTTTCTCACACAGAACGTGTTCGTATTTATCATCCCTGCATGCAAAAGTGCTAGTCCTGTGAGAAAAAAAAATTCCAAAAACATCTTTCTGTCAAAGCGAGTTAAAAATATATGACATGTCGACTCCTTGATATGATTAATTATCCTAGAGGTCAAACGTTACTAACCGAAGAAAAACGGCTACAACCTCATGCGTTTTGTTGAAGAAATTACTTTTAATATTCATTCTAAAAATAATATATTAAATTTAAAACAAGAAAACGAAAGTCATTTCCTTGTCAGAGCGATCGCATTTAAGTTACTGCGTGTTACGACGACGTTCTAGGTTGTCGTTCGTGACTACGTGTAATCCGATCAAAAACGGAAAAGTTACTGAGATGTACTTGAATACCTTGTAAATATCTTTGTTTCAATGTTAAAAAATCGTTATAAATTTATGCAAATATACGGAACGGTAACGTCTTTATGGCCATAATTTAACCGCTTAAAAAACTATTATGCATATTTTTTTCTTGAACAGATTTCAATGATAAGAGATATTTCTTTCGAATGTGGTTACATCTTTTTCAATTCTACAGATATTTCGTAAAGATAAATAGGAAATTTGGCATTCATGTCTGATTGTGAGCCAGTTGCATGATTCTTGTAAAACTTTTTACGATCATCGCCTATTGGACAGGTGAAGGTCGTGTTAAAAATACCGGTCAGGGTCGAAAGTTTTATATCTGGTCCAGGACTGACCTATTTCCGAGCACGAATTTAGATTTTTATAAAGATGGTGGTACATCAAGTGATGAGCTCGTGACAAGTGTATAAATTTAGAATCGTTTCCTGATACACTGTTTTAAAATTTCGCGTACTATAATAATAATATTATGCGCACATAATGGGTCAAATTTTCATTACGACATCTACATTTATGCGAATAAAATATTTACAACATAAATAAATTTCGATTAATAAAGATTTCAGGATGTAGTTTGTCGCTCTTGCTTACTAACTACCTAGTGCCATTACGAAGGTACAGGAACGCATATCGAATGCATACAGATAAAATATTATACGAGAGCATAAATCAACCCGATAACTACAAGGATGCGTTAATATTTAACTTTTATTTGTAAGAAAAAAGTTATACACACGTTACGACATTAAAAAGAAGAGATAAAAGAATTTACCAAACCGAACATTTGCATAAATATCATTAGCATAAAAATATAGACCTCATGCATTTAGAATAAAAATATCCAAACTCTGTTTTTCCTACTTTTTGAATTATTTATGTTAAAAAAGAACTATTCTACATGATAATACGGAATATATATATATATATATATATCGCTTCCTTTTATAACGTCTTTAAGTTCGGTAAAACTTTGTCGCTCAAAAATCGATAGAAAAATTATCTCGAACACGTTTTTAAAGTTATAATTGTTATAAAAATAAAATATTTTTAATGATTTTAATTAAAAAAACTTCGAAGTTTTCGTCTGGAACGAGTAAAATAATAACTATAACTGTTACTTATGAATTGCAAAATTGTTTAACAAAATTCTAATAAATATTGGAAAATTATGTTAGAACCGTATTAAAAAGTATAAAAGAAATCGATAAAATGCTTCGAAATATAATAAAATTGATGTTTTTTTGCATCTTTAAATAGATCGTCTATCAGCATCTCAATCTTCGTATCTCCAACTTACGTCATTAATTTTCAGTCTGCTTTATCTTCTTGGATACGATTAAAAAGCATTTCAATCCTAATATCCACGGCATACAAATGTTATAAACCTGTGAAATCGTTGGCAGTTTAACCACCCACACCCAATGACTGAAAAGGGCAAATAATTCTGCCATGTCTGTCTTACTAATTACGTCACGTTCAGTCTGCGTACCTGAAACGACGTGTTACTTATCCGTACTGTGGCTCCCTCTGTCTGTACGACTGGTTTAACTTGCATAAGTTGTCGTCTCTATGCTTTTCTTGAATTGCGGGAAGCAACAAGTCGTACTGGAAGGTGTGGCCGTCGCCACTCTATATAAAGTAGGAACAGGTAAATGCTGCCACCTGTAGGTAACAGTTAACACGAAACTGTCGCCAAAAATCCTTTAAATTTTTTTTCTCCGTATAATTTACGCATCGAGGAAAAGGCATAAAAAACATGTATTCTGGAAGCAGTTTTCTAACAAAAGATTCTTGTGAGGGCTTAATCGAACGGCGATCTTGTGAGAAATACGTTGGTGCCGTGTAGAAGATAAGGGTATAAAGAATGAATTACAAATGAAGAATTTAGGTAATTGAGTAGAATTAGCGGAATACAATGGACAGGAGAAGATAATAAGATGATGAGATTAAAATGCAATCAACGATGCCTTCGGGAAAGGGTATCGTGGCTAAAATACTCGTTATAGTCGAGAAGAGCAAGAAAAAAAACTCGTGATGGATTGCATCACCAGTAAATATATTTTTTTTACCGAGAAATAAAATTATATAGAATAATTCATCGCAGTTTTTACGCAGAATTATTGAATAAATTGGAAGACAACACTATTTTTTTTATATATTTTATATATCTATAAAGCAATCCTCAACCGGCAATGCGTGTTGATGCTGTTAAAGCAGCATTATATGCAAGTAACAACTGGCGTAACATGAATAATAGTTGTTTTATAGAAATAAAAATATCAGAAATGGTTTGTCGATAAGAAAAATATTCGAAAAAATATTGATTACGTGATTACGTGTGTTATAAAAAATAAGGAATATTAAAATATAAAATTTTAAGTCGAATTGGTAGCATTTATAATAAATATTCAGTCGAATAGTTTTTCATTCGATTTTTAAAGACAAAAACCACAAAGAATCTGTTTTCCGCATTCTTCTCTATGTAAATGACCTTAGTGACAGGTCTGATTGGTACCTGTCTGATATTTATTGCTCGTACAATTTTAGAATACTGAATTTTCAAATAATTACTCTCACTTATATCAATTTATAAGATATCGAGACACAAATTTCCACCTTGACGTTTTCTTACAGCTGAAATTTATATAGCCATGCATTTTAAAGAGTAGTTAACCTATCTACGGATTGCGAAGTGACGACAATAACAGCAGCATAAAGAATATGACAGTTTCACCTGTATAAATCGTCAGCGGCGTGATGTTTAGAGCACTTTAATGCTACTTTGCAGTTAAGAAAATAATCATGCACGCTTCGTTTCCAGACGATTATTTTTGTTTTTTTTTTTTTAATATTAAAATGAATCCAATTATTCAGTCTCGTAGACAAGATTATCGGAACTGGCATCAAGCAGCTAAGTTTTGATATGGTGGTGAAGCAATGACAATCTATTTACCTAAACAAACAAGAATGTTCTTGTCAATCAAACCGTCCATTTATTTCTTCGGTGGGAAAAAATAGACCTTATCTTCGCATCCGCAACAGCAGGAGATGTTACCTGAGGGGATGCCCCGTCTTGTTTTGTCAACGCTTCTTTACGTTGAGCCAAAATGACAAGAGATGAGGCCACACACGCGTGCACACGCTCAGAAGATACCTTAATTTATAATCTATTTAATTTTGTCTCCACATAATTCCTTCAGTATTACTCTCTTTACGAAGATATGAAGAGCGTTTACGAATATCGTAACGATGCAAAGCAATTTACATATTTCTCCGTCTTAAATCATCGATAATTTGTCGTTTAAAATCTTTAAAGAATAGTTCACAGATTTGTTATCTTTCTAGAGCAGTTTATCTTGATGTATACCGATATGATAAGTAAGATTTACATCTCTAAAGCCCATAATTATTAACTTAAAAACGTGGTTGAGAAGTTTTGCAGACCGACTTAAGAAAAAATCACTTAGTTGGTCAAACGGTGCTTAGAATACAGATTAGAGACAATATTTTTTAACTTTAAGTTGTTTAGAAGTAAAGAAAAATGTTTAATTGCTTACAGTTTTTCTAAAGATAATTGTTATTTATTGAAATATATATATATATATAAATTCTATCGCAAAAAAAAAAATTCGTTCTTACTCAAACCTCTTATTATTTATTTAGAAAGTAATAACATTGAACTTTTCTTTTCTTTTCATTTTTTTTAAACTTTGTTCTATGTCTAAACAGCCTCTAGACGAGGAAAGTACCCATTCACCGCTTTATAATTATCTTTCTTTCAACATCGAGTCACTTGTGAAATATAAAGTAGATCGATATCTGTAATATCTTTTGAAAGCATAGGGAATTATAATAAATAAATAAAAGTAAAGATCTTACAGATCACGTTGTTAAACATATAAATGGGGTATCTAATTTTGTAATTTTGATAAATATATGTTATACTTTCTTTCCAGGCATTTTTTCCCTCTTAGAAGAGTATTATTTCTCGCATTTGAACGTGTTTAAATAATACCTTAAAGATGATTTAAAAAGTACCATTATCTCTAGTCCCAAAATGAATTTTAAACCTTTTTTTAATTATTTTCGTTTAACTCGAATTACACAATGTAATTCTTAATTTTAACCTGCTAGCGTTATAATATATATAAAGTCATAAAGTAGTTTGTTATTTCTCATTAGTGTCATTGTTAACTTGTGTAATGAATACATAAAGGAAGATCGTCAACCGTTCCATTTAAAAATATATCAATTAATCTTTTAGTCGATTTTGACAATCAAAGATATATACTATATATACAGTATATGTAGAAAAAAGATATATTCTTTAATGTGCAGGACACTCTAACTGTCATTTTAATTCCGTATTCTTTGGCATCTAATAATAGCTAGGGGCTAATAAAGAAAGTTGGTTGCTTTCTCAATGTTCTGTCGGTGACAAGATCTATTTAGCACTTGATAGATACCTAGCGGGTCAACGATATAAGAATAAAGGAAAAGCTTTTCCATTCATCGTAGGAAAAAAAAGAAAGAAAGACGACGACAAAAGAGGATTCAATTCACTTCTACCATCATCTCGTTTGGTTAAGTGACAGGGAATCACTAATTTTCCACCATCGAATATAATCTTAATTGCTTCCATTATAAATTTATTTACCAAGCTTCCATTCTTCTATTTTTATCTTTTATAAAATTTTATGTGGTCATTCTCTTAACAAGGAACTCGACCCTGTGGAGATCTAAATTATAAAGCGACAGGTTTTTAAATGATTAAGAAAAAGAGAAGAAAAAATATCCATTTTAAATCCTCGTAAAATTAAATCGATTTTATTGAATTGAAAATTATCCTTTTAATAAAATTTTAATGCAAGAAGATTCGCGGAAACGAAAAAAGAGTTTTTTTAAAAATTAAAATTATATATAACCTTGTATCATGCGAATATTAAAAATGAGATTTTTATGAAACGTCCAGACTATATAGTGTTTCATAGACTTGCGCTATCGAATGTAACAAATCTTTTTAAAAATTTCCGAAAATCTTCCTTTGTAGATGAGTCTATCACGTTCTGTTGCGTGCTATATTTGAAATCTCCTCCAGTGTTACAGGTCAAACTTCACTGAACATATAGACTCTTATTGTAATAAAACTTGGCAACATATGAATAGCCTATATAACATACTGGATATAGTATACAATTCTATCAATTTCCAATTTGATTTCTAAAGTCTAGACTTTTTAAAATGTCAGAATTTCAACTTTAATCCTGTTTACTGCATATATTTTAATAATTGATATATTGATTAAAGTTGGCACCATTAATGAATTTCTATCTTCAAGGCAGCAATAATATCATTGATGTCATTGTCTATTGTGGAAAAGCTGATAGAAGTTCTTGACACATCATGCTCTAGTAATTCTTTGATAAATTATTTCGAATGCAAAACTAAAGGATTATTATTATTTGTGGAGATAATTAAAAATAAATAAAAAAAATATTTAAACGTTTTCCTGTAAAATTAAAAATGCTTATCGTTACTAAAGTAACGATTCGGAAATTTGTATTTTCCAAGTTGCAAGAAGCGATTTTTGTTTATATTGTTTTTCGCGGCCTAGATTTATTATTATCATTATAATCATTCGTTGGAAAGTTGCTTTCTTTGCTTTTATTACTCACGAATTATAATTTTACAGTGGCGATAAAATTATAATTTAAAAATCTAACAGAGCAGATTGGCTTTTAAGATTTTGAAATTTATTCGAGGAAAACTTGAGTGTTAATGCATATTATAATAACAATAAGATGAATAAAGTGTCTAAATTATATTAAAATATCGGGAATTTATTACTATACGAAGTACGACGCTTATGAAGTTACCTAGACTTGATAGTTTATAAGTAAACGATAACTGGAGACATTGAATATCATTTCTAAATATAAAAGTCGAATAAAAGTAATTAGGAGACTGTAGATACTTTCTGGAAACAGAAATGATAATTTTTCGACACAGTTTCGAATGTTTTTTAAAAAAAAGAGATTGCACTGAAACACTAACTAGCAAAATGATATCGGTATTAAATACAGATTAAAGTAAATCAGGTTTTGTCATACGAGATGCAAAAGGTATTTGCATAATTTGAAAATCAATTAAACGACTCGACTTTTAATTAAATTTAAATTCTCGGAAGCTTTGTTAAAATTTTAACAAAACTATTAAATTCCGATTAAACCGTTTTAAACGTGCAATTCAATAATTAAATTTACATGCAAGAAAAAAAATATATATATTGAATTTTTGGAACTCGGGATTGAATTTTATAAAAGAATTGATATTTCCAAATTTGGACAAAAAAAAAAAAAAAATTTTATAAAAGAATTGATATTTCCAAATTTGGACAAAAAAAAATATATATATATATATATATAGTCTATATAGTTTAGTTTTTTTTTCCTTTTATTTTTTTATTCAATTTTTATCTGTATCGAACGAGTTCCATAAACAAAGAAACTCATAACGGGAAACAGGAATCAAACGAAAGAGATTAGACAATAACGAATGCTATATTTAGGCTAACTCGTGCAAGATTGAGATGAAACGTCGTGCATATGACGTCACTATCCCCATAGGCTGTCATAACGTCACTAGGTCAAGAGCCCAACTCCTGTATGAAGTAGGCTAATCGACCGGTAGAGAAGACTTTACACTTGGCATTACATCACTGCATCAGTACAGGATCACGTGGGCATTACCACTAGTCCGGAAATCGTGGAATAGGCTATCCACAAAAGCGGATATCACGCTAAGTCGAGGAGGAATATTGTTCTATATATTTTTGTTATGTTTATATGTTCATGTGTGTATGAGATGTAACTGGAACCTGTTCGGATTGCGGACTTACTTCGCTTGCCAAATGCTATGTGACTTCAACAACGTAAGGTAAGACTGTAAAAATCCGGTTGTTTGATATCGTTAACTTAGAAAGTGCCCTAAAAATGCCATTCACCTGTTAGACCATATACGTAATTGCATAATTATTTTTTCTTAATTTAATAGTTTAGGATTAATTAATCATTACGTAATAAGTCGAACGAGCTCTGCAGAATAATAATAATAATAATGACGTAACTGTTTAATGCATTAGATTTATTTGCACGATCGCATTTAAATAGTTAATTAAAAAATAAAATAAAATAAGAAGAAAAAAGCCGAATTTATAGATGTAGCACGTTTCGATTAATATGTATAATTTCTAAATAATGTGTATATTAACTATTTTGATGATAAAATTTAGGAACTTTTGTAACAAATTCTTGAAATAATGTTTCGGATATAAAACTTGAATTACCTGAAGCAGGATAAAGAAAATTGTACGCGACCTTGTCAAGCAGAAAACGGAACTTAAGAGAGTTTTTTTTTTTCTTATTTTTTCAGTGGGTGTTATAGCTTTGTTGCTTCAGATATCAAAAAGGTTACACCAATTAGTCTCTTAATTGCTATAATGATTTCGATTATCTATACGTTGACTTCCTATATATAAATTGAGGCGTTAAATGTTATAGATACGAAAAAGTACACCCACGACATTGTTAACTTTACTTCTTTATAATTAATTTAAAAAATATATATAATATATTAAAAAGGAACATTAAAATTATATAAATAAACCTCTCTTGCAATATAAAACCTTTTTTTTTATTAAAAAAACAATTCTATTTTGACGACGTCGAGATAGAACTTGAGATTACATAATCGCAGCGATAAAACTTTGATGTAATATTTGCATTTATAAAAGTATTAAAAAAACAATTCTATTTTGACGACGTCGAGATTGAACTTGAGATTACATAATCGCAGCGATAAAACTTTGATGTAATATTTGCATTTATAAAAGAAGATAAAGTTTAGTTTTGTCGCACACACGCAAAGTTTTATTCAGATCACGTCCTGCCTCTTGTTCTCGTTAAGAAAATTGGGCGTAGTCGAAAACCCCTCGCTACTGACCCTCTCTTTCTCTCTCTCTCACCATCCAACAAAACCGCTCAACTCTCTACTAGCTTTTTAAGAATTTAGGGTGGTCCCAGGAAATTTCATGCCGGATTTACAAATATAGATATCCTCCGGGAGGATAAATATATAGATGGGTATTTTCTATTCAGAATTTCCGGTCTTGTATAGTTAGTTGCTAATATAAAAATCCAGACTGGACATTTAAAAGATATGGAGCAAAGATACGAGTTTCTAGACTTGCAAAGCAGTCTCATACTCGCATTCGGTTTTTCCTCCAAAAGATAACGAAGAAGAGCAGGTATGATATCTATACAATTGATCTTTTGAATATTTAGAATGAGGCTGTCTGTATGCAAAAACTTCGAGCACAGAAAAAACAATATTCTCTGCTTTCTACTTATTATATCTGATTAATTCGATTGCTTAATATATATTTTATATAAGGAATGCCTCTTCATAAAAAATATATATAATGTTGTAACTATCTTGTATAATATAAGTAATTTGAAAATAATTTTAGAATTATTGGATACGTGCTTAATTGAACGAAATTTTAATTGGTTTCTACGGAAATATATGTTTGAGGATTAAGTCGGTTTATTATTAATTATTTTTCTTTTAAACATCTGTAAGTTTTGCAATTAACTAACTTTTTCGTATAAACGAACGAAATTTTATATATAGTCCTATCGACGTCTGCGAATTTATTTCTTAATTTTCTTTAAAGAGATAATAAAGAAAAACGAAAATTGTCTGCCTTAAAAATCAAGGTCTAAAGTTCGAATCGTGCAATAGTTCAGATTATCAGAGTGTCTAGGAAACATTCAACAAGTGCAGGTGTTTGGGTCATCTACCACGACTCGTCTGACCACTAACATTTCCAAAGGCTAAAGAAAGTTTAAAATTCTTTTATTTTATTTTAAGAACTTAATTTTTAAAGCATTTTAAATCTCTCACTTATAATTTCTCTTCCTAAGCACCGAGTTTTCTTATCATTCGAATTTATTACATTAGAAACTATTTATTAAGTTCTGAGTATATTATAATTATGCAATACTTATTTAAATAAGTAACAAATCTTAGAACCGTAAATAATATATAATAATATCTAATAAGGACAACGCCTCGCTGTCTAGGTGGGGCCACATATGTAGTGATTTTTTTTAACAGCCACAAGTATTATCATGATATTTAAGTAGGTGCACAAGTATCTTTTTACAGCTCTGTTCTATTTGCAGATACAGTTCGGAAATATTTTTAGATAATTTTTAATAAAATTTTCTTTCTTGTATCCAACTTTTTATCTCGAAATAAATTGTATAAATATATTGTATATTTTTTTAAATTAATTAAATTTTCATATACTTAATCACATTCGATTAATTGTATTTATATATATAAAACTGTGGGGATCTAATTATCCGTCGAGTCTTGTAAACTTTTAGGAACCCAAAATCACTTTTTAAATTCGATAGATAAAAATAAATAAGCCAAGAACATAGACAGGATACTCATAAAATATAATTAACCATAATAAAAATAGAAATACTGCATCTTAAATATCACCGCAAGCGAAGATATTTTATTCTTTCCAACAGGTAGATCATGTCTATCTTAATTTATAATCTATAATTCAAGACTTTCATAAATAATTTTCTTCTTTATTTATAAAAGATATTAAATATGTTTGATTTACGATTTTGCTTCTGTAGTTGATCATCAGTTCTCGACTTATATCGCCGAATCGTCCTAATGGTAACAGACTTTTTTTTTAAATATATTTTTTTCCTTGACTGATTCAGTCTGTCCCGAGGCTAATTAGATAATTTAAAAATGATCAATGATCGAATATGAACGAAAATGATTTACAAATGCTAAAATTACGATATTACTTGTTAAACAGACGATTGCAATGATTCGACAAATTATCAATATGACATAACTTGATGGCAAGAAAATTTAAATATATTTAACCTCTTATCACGCGAGTTAATGATAATTTGAGAAAGATTGGCATTTAATGAAAAAATAAATAATATCGTGAAACATTAAAAACAATAGGCAAGAATTTAATTTTTTCAGATTGTAGTCTATTGTTAAAGGAGAAAATTGCCTTTTATTAATGTTTCTTGATATAAAAATTATAATAATAGATCAGATAAACTTTTAGCATTGTTCGGGATTTGTGTAAAATATAATTTGTTTTTAAGATGAATACACAAAATAATCTTTCTTTTCTTCTGACATAGTTCCGTTGTCATACACACCTAATTCAGATAATAATTCTTAAAAGAATTTTTTACTCGACAGTTCCATAAATCTTTCTAGTGATAAGTTATCATCTCTAAACTTTTCTATCCTTCCAGTTAAGAATGTGAAACGGATTTATTGAGTTATTTTAAGCTATATTTACAGTTATAAATCCAATTTTGCAATCAGTTTAAACGTTAGAAGAAAAAAAAGTTTTTGTTGTTAATGCTCGATCGTGTCTTGAAGTTAATTTTGAAAGCTGTTAGAAAGCTTTTAGCATTTTTCTTTTTTGAAGTATAATATTCGGAATTATTCTTAGATATTGATAGGAAAAAAATACTCTTATGGACTATCATTACTCGGGCCTGTTTACACAAGTGTAAACTTCTTTTAACAAGATCTAAATACCACAGAATAGTCAAATAGGTGACGAAACGAAAAATTAAAGGAATAGGAACCGAACCGGAACATGGATGCCCCAGGCATGACGGTAAAGATGCCACTGGCTATTTTTTCCCTGATTCCATTCCTCTTCCTATTTAGGTCGTAACATTATAAAGTATTAGCCTATACCAGTTTTGTGCCCTTGGTGTTCATACTTATATCTATCTTTCCCGAAAGGATTATGCAAAAAAAAAGAAGAAAAAAAAAGGCCAACGGACAGATTATATAAGCCAATGCTTCATTATCAAAAGTAGAAAAAAATCCTAGATAGATAACTGAAAAAATTATCGTTTTGTACACGATTTCTTTTATTACCTACGTCTATAAATCTGCATTAACAACATGATGATGTAAAACACTACACAAGCTCATCTTTGTTAATTTGATTAAACATTATAATTCTAGCTACGTTTACGCCCATTTTTCTTTATCTTAATTAAAAATTATTTAAATTTTTATGAGATTGATGAGGAACTATATAGTTTAAACTAAAATAGTTTTAACATTTAGAATACGAAATATAGGTCAAATATAATTTTCGGTATCTATTTTTATTTTAACGATATTTTAAAAATAATTGCAGAAATTAATATTCAATCAATCTTTATTAAAATTCTTAAAAAATGAAGAAGAATCACGCCTTGAAAATGCACTCAAGTAATTTTAAAATCGGCGTAACTTATTTTTCTAAGATTGAAACTATAATTAAAAAAAATTTTTTTTTCCTATATTTATATAATCTAGAGAAACACGATTTAGAAAAAAATTACAAAAATAGATTAAGGCTGAACTAGAGATTGTATATTTTCTATTGTTTTTCGGCTTATGTATGTTTTTCGAGTCTTTTAAGGGCGTGGTTGAATCCTCTGAGGATAGCTTATGACATCATGTAAAGTTATCTATCCTATGAAAAATTCATTAACCCTAATTATCGCTAAAAGTAATCTTTGAACAAAAAATTTTCTTAAAAACAACCCGAATAAATTTGTATAAAAGAATAAAAATGAGTTTAATCGTCTCGCTAAACACACAAGCAAGAAAAATAAAAATAATTTAAGAACTGTTATACCGGGAAAGTGATACCACCAAGTAATAAAGGAAGTAGACGTTTTGAAACGAGAAACAATATGAAAAAGAAAAGAAATTGTTGGGCGCTTTTACAACTGAAATTTAACAGATAAAATTTCCCTATGTACCACCCTAACTTCCCTGTTCTTACCGTTGACCCAATATCTTATACAATGAGATTTGGGACGTCGATATAGAAGAGTTCAGTGATGGGTCTGACCAAATTAACCAGTCAAATAAGAGATTTATAACAAATGGCCTTATTGAATATTTTAGATACAGTTTATGTAACAGAAAAGAATAAATCGCCAAGAGCATCTAGACGGCTAATGTCGCTTTTCAAAAAATTCAGAGATTTGAAATGGATGTGATATACGCAATTTTATTATATAAAAGGGAATGCGTACATCATCCATTCAGAAATATTATGTGAGTGTACAACTTTATATGCTATATATAACCGATAACATTGCAAATGACGATTGCATGAATCAGCTAGAAGCCAGTCAGCTAGAACGACCGGTTTTAGCTTTTGTTAACAGTCTGACCTATAATAATTTTTATTCTCACAAGAATTTGCAAAATTTCAAATATTTTAATAGAAATTTCTCGAAAAATCAATTTAATAAAAAAACCTCCATAAATTTCTTTGAATTTAACCATCGAACTAAAAAATAAATAAATAAATTTCTTTTATGCGTTATCATAAATTACAATTTTCCTCGACAAATGCAAAAGGTTCTTTTTTTTTACGTTTCACTGTTGTAATAACATTTATAAGGTTAAAAAGATCTGTTATTTTTTTTTTATTGTTCGGACGTAATTATGTATTAAGAAAATCGAACTGTGGCCCATATGCGACCACACAATTTCCCACGTAAGATGTTGTTTCGCGCACATACTGCTGCGAGCGAACAACGTGAGTCATTGACATAAGCCTGTAGCATAGCTCATGGCTAAAACCTATGTTTTGTCTACCAAGTCAATATCGGATGTGTTTCTCATAAAATTCGAATATCTAGTTTATATATATATATATTTATATATACAGTTCGTAAATTTTTAAGTATTAAGGATTAACTCGTAGAAAATATTTATAACCTGGTAGGTACGTATGTAAAATTTTAATTAAAGTTAAAAAAAAAATTAGTTTACTTTTCTAAAAATAAAAATTATACTTATAAGTAATTAAAATTTATTCATTTCCTTCTCACTAATTGCAATTATTTCTATTTAAGTTTTATGCCGGTAAAAATGATTTTATTTTGGTTATTTATTCGAATAAGAGTTAAGAATGCTTTAAAATCCGATATTTTGTAAATATTTAAGCAAAATGGAGATTTTTCTTTTCATTTTACAGAGTTATACTAACTTGTAAGTGAGCAGCATTTTTTCCCCATAAAACAAAGCCTGTTCTATCTCAAAGCGGATAACTTACACGAATTTCTCTTCAAATAAATAATAATAATTATTATGCATATTTATAGTTATATATGGTCGGTTTTCATTGGAAGAATTGCACATCATCTGCCAATAATCGGCCAATAACCTAAGCTTGTACTCACAAAATGCAATCGAGTTTAAAAATAAGTACAAAGTAGGACTACTAAATAGAAAATCACGTAAAAAAATTATAGCTATCAATATCGTGAATTGAAATGATTGTGAAAAAAATAAAAACTTATCACTTCCTTCTTTTCTTGTTTGCTTTTACAGTTAGTTAAGTTTTTCGTTAGTTCATTTTTAATTAATAAATTATTATATTCAGAACGTTCTTAAAAAAAGAGATAACTTAAAACAAGTGTAAGTTTGTTATTTATTTATTTATTTTTTATGTAATGATAATATAAAAGTAGACTTATATAAGCTGTAGGCTACGAAATTAAATTAGAGAGGTTTGGAATTTATTATGTTGTATCGGTCTATCTCTAATTAACGAATAGGAATAGGCCCAAGGCAATGGTTAGACTAGTCTAAATTTATAAGCTGAGAATAAATTAGTATTCAGAATTAATTTTGGAAGAATACTATATGCTTGGGATAATGTAATAAACGTAATTAGGATATTATCAGAAGCCATATCTATTTTGGTGTGACAATCGAATGCAAATTTTTTTCTTTTTGTGGGAAATTTTCTCTTTACAAGTTTAACATTTTTAGCTATTAATAGATTATGAAATTTTGGTCAAGTGTGTTGAGAACAATTTATTTATGTTATAAGACTAAAGTGTATTAAAGAAGTTCGTCACTTTTCGTGCTCATAACAGCCTACGCTCTCTCCATTGCTGTTAATGCTTTTCTTACTGTCTTGTTTTCCTGGTTTTCTTCATTTATCATTTTCTCTTTTACTCCATTATTCATTCGTGTTTCTTATCTCTTAGATTAATACATCTTTTATAATCACATTTATGTGTGATTAGAAGAAGATTTGCAAATAGTCTTTTTAATAAAATCACGATTTCTTCTCTTTTTTATTATATGAGGAGATACACGATTATATTTATTTTAAATATTCAGAATTTAAAACTTAAATTTATCTAGAAGGTTAGATATCCTTATATAATCGTAACTAATCCTAGGAAAAATTTTTTCCTCTTTAAATTGATAAAAACTATAAATAGTGTATAGAATTTGTTAGAGTAATGAAACAATAAAATACATCATTCGGAATTTTTTTTTATAAAAGAACAATGATACAATATATAAAAATTGAATTATCCATTGCATTATTTGATTTTTGCGATTTATTTCCTTATATGTGATATTTAGAAAATCCGAAAGTTGTTCTGTATTCTGATGCTTCAGTTGTAAATGAACTAAATTTAGAAGCATCCAATATATTTTTCTTTAACGTCATCATGTAGCATACCTGAAGTTAAAAAATCTCAATTTTGACGAATTTTGGTAAATCTTTAACGCATTTGCGAGAAGTCATTTCGAAGGCTAAATGATTTCTTTCAGGATTAAAATGTACCTCACTTTAATCTTAATTTAAGCTCATTCTATGCCTAACTTTTAAAGGAATTAAATTTAGTATGCATTCTAAATTTAGAAGCATCAAAAATTCTTCATCAAACTTTAAATGTGCATAGTTTACTGATGTTCAAAACTATCAATCTTGATTAGAAAATCAGTAACTTATTTACTGATAAGCTACTTTGAAGATAAAGTGCATTTCTAAATTCAAAATGTGTAGAAAATGAATGTCTAGAATATATTTTTAGTGAATTTAAATCTAACTGACAAATGAGAAACGTTTTTTACTCAAAAATATTTCTTTCAACTGTAAATATTACTTAAATTTTGCTTTTGATATGTAAATTCACTCGAAAATGGTATTGAAAAATCTCGTAAAAAAGAAATAATGCCAGATTTATTTATTTAAATTTTTCTGTTTGGTAATAATTTAAGAAATATTATTTTTCATAAAAATAAACACATTAACATCGTGTCCAAATTGATTTATAAGCTATTTTATTGTTACATAATTGATTTTCCGATGAAAATTATATTAATTAATTCTGTCATAAAGTACTAATCAAACAGTTTAGTTACTTTATGAAAAAGAAAAATGAAAATTTATTTGAAAAATTTGTAACATTTTTCCTGTTTTTGAAAGAATCATTTGTCATTTGTCAAATTATATTCCTAAACAGGTATCAGATAGGGATTAAGTAAGCTTAAACGTCTCTTTCCTGATGTTAGTTTAAAGATATAACTTAACTTTTTCCTAAAAATAAACGAAGCTATTCAAGCTGAGAGTAATAATTCAGTTTTATAAATGATCTTCCTACATTCTCAAAAACGTTGCACATCCTAATTTTCCCGAAAAGATAGACCTACTATTTTTTTTTTTTTTTGGCATAAAAATCTCCTAGGCCCTCGAGAAAAAATTATATATCTTAAACTATATTCGCATACATTAATATTAATTTTAATCATGATTAAAATTCCAAAACCACACAAATTAATGCAACTTTTTTTATTTACTGCAGATATATATTGTTAAACTAAAATCGTTGGGTTGATATTGAAAATTTTAAATATTTATTTTAACAAATTACGATGTTTTTTCTGTATATTAAATTATTTCACACAAAATTCTTAAAATCTAGGCATTTAAATGCTAATTTTTGGACGTTTTTCTCTCTCATGTTATAACTTAATGGAATGTAAATTTTTACTGATTAATGTAAAAGTTATTTTTGACACGAATGTTTTAACTAATAACGATGATAATTTATGTTTATCTCTATTATAATATATTATAGGATGATTCAAAAATCGATAACAACCCGAATATAGGTGATTCATTACTATTTATAAGCGTAAAAAATTTCTAAAGACATTTTACTTTTGAAAAACCTCAGGAAAGAATAGCTAAACCTAAGTTTGTTCTTGAAAACACTGGCGCAAATGTCTTCACTATAGATAAATAAATTAATAAATTGATGATAGTTTTATTTTAAATAATAACAAAATTTTATATTAAGTGATAAGCAGTGGGCACGTACAATTGATGAACATTATCAGCTTTAATCTTCGAATAAAAATGCGTTAATTATTACAAATCACCATTAAAAATCGTTGATTTATGTTAGCTAATTATAGTTTCGGTCATTTTATATAATTAAAAGTATTTAAAGTTTTTAATTTTAAAAAATTATCCGCGAGAGATTATTTTTACTTATAGACTACAAATATACAAAAGAATTTTTAAATTAAATTTTTCAAATATTTGGTAAATATAGTCATTTATCTACGGAGACAATTGTAATTGTAATTTTAAATTAACAATTACAAACCGTAAATTAACAATTACAGTTTATAATTGTTAATTTTCCCCACATAATTATCTAAATAATCAGTTTAAACTATATAGATTGTTTTCGAAATTGTTAATCTTTTATAATTCGGTTCTATTACATCCCTACAGAATTCCTTAAACTAGATAATTATTTTTTCGAATTAAAAGGAAATTTAATTAAACGAATTTTCGTTCTATATAATATTTATAAAAGTAATTCTCTGTAATGTAGTTTGTGTATAAGTTTTCGGTAGCCGCACCTATTTTACGAAACATATATTGTTTATCATTAAAGGATGTGCTATTACTACCAGGATAATAATATTTTTATATAACAATACTTGTTTACTTTTAAATTACTTAAGTCTATCTGTATCTTTATCATTTAAATCAAACTTCTGTGATACTTTATAAATACAAGAAATTGCTGTTAATTGTGATAACATATTATCTTTACCTTTATAATTTTATTAATTTTCAATTAATACCACTTATGACTTTGAGTTTATTTTTATATTTATATAAAATTTTGCTTAAATATTATCCGATGTTCCAGTTTAATCTCCGAATCATTCATTTTGTATCTTTACGATGAAAATGTATTTAAGCAAAGAGTAATGATAACTGCTAGTTTTTCAGAAAAATTTCGAATTTGTGGATGTTTGCTAACTTTTTGCTATATGAACAATTTTATATTAGATTATCCATAAAAATTTGCTGGATGCTATGATTTAATCTGCTCTTGTTAGGTAAATGCGTAAAGTTCTATCAAAGCACATATTTTGTTCACGATGCACAGGTAAAATGGTTTATCGAGCTATATGAAAACTACTCATAGAAAATCAGAGAAAATAGAATACTTTATTCAAGATAACTCCAACATTATTAAATCATATTTATCAGAGATGTTATTTATGTTTTTTCATAGACAGGATGCCACGATAAGTTTAAATCACATGTATGCTGAAGCTCATATTTACTTGTTAGTTTGCAGACTCTATAAGGAAATTATAAAAATATTGCAGATCAGTTGGAATTTGCAAAATTATAACGAAATGAAGAAATATTGCAATTTATGATATTCTCTACATAAAGTTGTTCTTGAGAAGGATAATTTTTATGTTTAAAGAGATCAGATGGTTTGATTTTGATTTATTTTCCAAATCATAATCAGAATTTGAATATTTTCAAGCATCACTCTGGAAATTATTAAATATCAATAGTCAATGGATTACTTAATCCAAGATCGATAATATTTTCATTTACGAGAGGATATTTTGGAAGAAAATTGATATTTCCGTTTTCTTCAGTAAAACGAATGCGCTTTATTCATAGGTCCAAACGACGGCACCATATTTGGTTTCAAAGCACAATCTTTTCGAAAAATCGTGCTCTTACTACTGATTACACTAAAGATGGCGTAAAGCAAAAGACGTGCTTATCATGTGATTCTCTCTCTCTTTCTCTAATGTTTTTAGAATCCATGTATCATATATCTAAGTGGTCGTGATTATAACCTTGAAAGTTGACCTGTAGGACATCCAAACTACCTCTCAGTTATGTCGTCAACCTTTGATTCCGAATAAGCGTTTTAACTACTGCGATGGACGTAAGATTGATCATATTATAAGAGGATACGATTTAGCATTTCTGTGATGAATTTCCATCCAGAAATCATCACATACAGATTCCTCACTGAGATAACCATGCTTTGTCAGATTCATAATAGAATGGTTATTGATTTTTTCACGTTCTGCTTCTATATATATAGGCCCTATATATCACTCAATGCATATGCTGTTTATCGATATATTCTTATTAATAATATTTTATTATCACATGATTATTATAATAAAGAATTTATTTATTTGCATATCTACTTGCTATAGTTTCCAGGCAGTCACGTATAAATAAAATAAATTTGCTTTTTAATTGAAAAATGAATAAATTATCATTAAGAGAAATATAATAGTTGATTAAGTGAATACTTTAGTTGGCATTTATAATAATAATAATTCTGTTGCTTTTATTATTTTTCGCTGAGTGAAATCTCTATTCAAATGCTCTAGAAGTAAATCTAGACGGAATCAAACTCTCACTCTCGCTCTTTGCACAACATCGAATCAATTTGTTCCACTACATAATTTCTCTTTCTGTATTTAATTGTTTAACTCACACGACCTTCTACAGTAGATACTTTTAAAATATTCTTATATTTACTTTTATATTAAAAAAAAATGCATCAAAAGTTGGTTTCAGATATGTCTGAATATTAAAAATGCAATATTTAATATTTCAGCTATAAAGTTTGGCGTAAAATCGTTAGTAGTTAGCAAACTGCATCATAACGTAATGCAACAACACCGATCCCTTTCATACAGCTTAAGATATTTATTAACAAGGATACAAAATATATATATTAAGTAATAAAATCTTCGAAAATAATTGCGAAAAATTCATTAAATAGAAACGAGTCAAATAAATTATCGTAATTAAAATATATAAGACACTTTCATCAAAGAACATCCGTCTCAAAATTAAATAAATATACGTTACGTTATCTAAAACTATGAGTTCTGGCAATAAGATATTATTAAAGATATCTCATTAAAAATCTGATGTATTAAAACTCTTTAGGATTGTTTATGGATGGGATTATGTTACAAACTAACTAACTGAACGTCACATATTTTATACAGATTATTATATACGGATATAATAAAAGAAATGACTGCTTTCAGCTATACATTGATGTTTTTATAGTTCGAAATACAGTAGAATTCAGTTCGTACATTGTTATTAAAAGTACTAAAAAAGATTATAGGAAACGAATTGCTATAAAAACTAATAATTATTGATCGTTCGATTTTTACTTCTGGTCACACTTTATGTTTTGATAATCATACTTTCTAAGAGATGATAAAATTTAATAAGTTACAGTGTAGATATTTATGATTTACCTTCCTGTACTACTTTAATTAAGAGTTCGTAACTAAAAGTTAATCTTAAAAAAAAAATTATACATGATAATAAGTGAATTTATGAATGATAAATATTTTGAAGATTTTTCAAGCAATTATTTCATAAAAAAAGAGATGTATATATATTCAATTCGCCCGCCTGTTCGTTTGTTCGCTGCCTTTTCATCAGTTACTATTTTTTCAAATATATATATTTAAATTTTTTTTAAGAAAATGATATTGAATATATTTTCTTTTTAACAGCAGAAGTGTTTTTCTTAAACATTTATAAATGAGGTAAATGCTTTAAAAAATTTTTTAAAGTAACTACGATATGAGGTAGAAAGTACTAAACGGCGAAACTTGTATCATTAATTAATAAAATAACAATAGTACATAAGTTTCATATAATATGATAGACAAAATCTTTCAGAATTAACTTTTACGAACTTAGAAAAGGTTATCTGCGAGATTGGTTCGTGATGCTTTCCCATTTTTATCTTCTTCATCTTATACAGTCAAGTACATTAGCAACGATTCGATCCGTTCGTTCATCTGGAACACGATCCTTTTCATAAAAAAAAAGGTTGATTAAGCTGAAGTTTAATGTATAGTTCAATAAGAGCTCTCGGATTCAATAAAATAAAAAAACAGTAAACTTCAGTAAAATTTTTCTGTTTGTTTGCTAGACTTACGATCCATAACTTTCGTTAAGAGATACTCTATTGATTATAAATTCCAAATGAAAATTAAATTCTTCAATCTTACCGAGTGCAACAAATATTAATACATTCATTTAATTTCTCGTTTATATCTAAATTTTAGATTTATAGCTAATCCAATTCAGATCAGGTAACTAAAAGTGACATTTCCCACACATTTTATGCAGAAAGGCGATGGATATTAAACCTACTCGAGTCCACGAAAATTTTGAAGGAAAAATATTACACGCCAATAAAATTTTAATAGATACATTATTGTTAATTTAATTAATAATTGAAATAAAGAAAAACGGATGCGAAAAATTAAATATTGTTTCCATATATTTCATAAAACTAAACATTATGTAACATCGATAAGAAATAAATTTCCAAGAACAAAGGCAAGTAGGTTAATTAAATATGCAATACTATATTGAGAAAAACGCTACTATGTGCTATAGAATATCCAAAGAACATGGCTGATATGCATTGATATATTGATACTTTTCAGGGGAACGAAATAATTGAAGTTTCTTGCGTTTCAATCGTTGCTGAACGAAACATACTTTATATTCCTTGTTATACAATATAAAACTTTTAATGCATTAAAAATAATGTTTGCTATAACATTATTTTGTTTTTTTTTTCCCTACCGAAATTTCTTTATTGAATAAATCGAAACCAATTTAAAAAGTCTAAAAAAATTATGCATAACGTAAATTTTATCGTTTTTAAACAGTAAATATTTTTAAAAATTTTAATTTTAAATTATAATATGCAATATTATGAACTACAACTGATTTACAGTCATTCCAACTATTTAGCTTTTTATAATTGGCCAAAAAGTTTCAGAATTCAGTGAAAAATTAAAAAAAAAAATGAAATGATTTCAGTAAATAGTGAAATCTTTTCAAAATTTTATGAACATTTAACGAAAACATTTAAAAAACTACGAAGAAATGTTAAAATTTAACCGAAAGATTTCAAAAAATAAGAAACTTTCCATCAATTAAGAAAGACATTTCATAATTACGGCAAACACAAATTGTTTATTTAGCAGATTAAATATTTAATATATAGATATTGAATAATAATTTAATATTAAATTAAATATTCTATATTTGTCCCAAATTTTGAACGAATTTTTGAGAATGAAGGAAATCAATTATAAATTTTTATTTGCATTCTAACATAGTAACTCAATCCAATTGAGGAGACTTTCTCCGTGATGAAAAATAGAGAATATTCAATTAGGCCAAGACCTAGAAATTCGGAGGATTAGTTTGAATCATCGAGTCAATGATAACATCTACGATGAAGAGATAAAATAATTTTAATATCAATATATATCGAAAAGGCCGATAACGGCATTCCTTTCAATTAATCGCATGTTTTATTGTATTTATAAAATATATAGTTTTTCTTTTCAAATAAATTTTTTATCTTTGCTTTTTTATAAAATTTTTTCACTAATTTGTGAACTTTTTTTGCTACTTTAGGAAAAGCTTTTGATAAATAGTTGGAAGGGCTGTAATAAGAAATTTTTGAAACAGCTAAATATTTATCTAATTAAATTTTATAACGAATAAAATATTAAAAACTTATAAATATCGTTCATTTATATATTAATAAAATGTTAAAATTTTTATAATTTATTTATACAATCAAAAATATAAATAAACGCCAAATCTATAAAATTTTTTTGAATTCGAAAAAAAGGGTTAAATCGTCCGTTTGTCTATCCGTCACTTGAAAACTTTCCTTAGAAACATCGAATTAAATGTTTCGACAATTTTCTTCCGATTCACTCTATTAAAAATGATTGCGATTACTTTTATTTATAGATCACAGATTGATAGAGTAACATTCGCTCGATCCGGCTTAAATTTCGTATGCGGGTTAAAATGTAGTCCAATGAACTCTTCTAGTTTTATATAATAAAAGTCAAACTAGTCACTTAACTAGTTCTTCGTTCGCCATCTATTTTGTGCGTGATAATTTTAGGTTAAAACCATTCTATCTACTTCAAATTTTGAATAAGTGCGAACATTGAGAAAAATTATCAAACTGTCTTTCGCATGAATATGGTAAAATATGTAAAAAAAAAAAAAATGAGCTGAAATTTACGAAACCAATAAATCGATAATAAAATATAGTAAAAAAAAACCATAAAAATATTAAATTTCCTAAATTAAACTACTGTATATTTATTTGAAATGTTATTAAATCAAAAGTTATGAATTTTTTTTATCAATTTTTTGCCATATTAAAAAAAAATCATTAAAAGCAGTAGAAACACAGAATCGAACAGATTTAAAGAAAAATTATTGTTATTTTTATTAAAATTTATTAAATTTACCGTTCTATGAGAACAAATATCTTGATGTTCGGTATTTCTTCTATGAGAATTAAAAATGCTGCACAATATTCACTGACAACTAAAAGATTTGGCATCATAAACAAAAGGCATTGTGGATATTAACATGCTGTACGAATTTTTAAAGAATCTTTTGAGAATAATGCCTAAAGCAAAAATGCCATCTTCGCTGTAAATAATATGTTAGAAAAAAATTTTTTTTTCTAACGTATAATTGTTTTTATCTCAACTAGACCATACATCTTTTAACAAAATAAAATTTATTCCAAATCCTTCCAGAACAATGCATCTAGCAGACACTTTTTTATATTATTATTATTAATTATAAAAGCCAATTAAATTATCATTATTATTCTTTTTTACTTGTTCAAGTATGTTCGAAGTTAAGGATTAGTAAAATATATTTTCTGGAATTAAAGAGTTCAAGATGTTTTTGAACTTTTTCCAACATGATGAAACAAAGGACAAGGACGTTTAATATACAAGTTGCATAGTAGCCAAATAACCCAAGGCAAGTAGTTTATAGCCGTTACTGTTCTTGTTAAATAAGAACTTGATTTTTAATCATTATTATCAAGAATTAAATATCGGTAAACTATGTAAGCATTGTAATATTTTTCAGATATATTAAATTTAAATTAGTTATCATGAACACTATATAAGTTACTAGCAACTCAGACTGTTTATGTAAATATTTTATAATTAATACTTCGAGGATGATAATTAGTATGCAGGATAATATTCGATTATTAATTATAATCGTCTTGAGTCTAATTTAAAACGTTGTTAGGAAAAATCTGTCAAGAGTTTGGAAATTTGTTCATGTAGTAAATTTATTAACATGTTCATGTAGTAAATTTATTAACATGTTCATTAATTGATTGTGAGTCCGGTGTCGGTAATCTAAAAATTAATAAGCTAGAAGAATATAGTTTTATTTTTTTTTCTATTTTATTATTATTATTTTATAAGTCTGCCCTGAAATCCGATCGATCAAGAGTGTCAATCAAATTTGATTAGCATTAGAATATATAAGTTATTATATATATATATATTATATAATAAGTTATTCAAATGAGGAACATCACCTTAATTGCAAGTATGCGACATCTCAAACGTTTGCGTTTTTATATTTGTTTGATCTTTTAAATTGATTTTTTACTGAAATATTTCGAAGGAATTATTGATTTATCTAGCAGATTGGTGATCTAGTTTTGGATTGCTCTAGTTGTGTGATTGCTCGTCTCTTTCCACTCCGTTGAGTAATTCATAAGATGAAAATAGAATAAATTTAAAGTTATAATCACGTAATTTTCTAAATAGTGAAATCTTTCGTCATTAAATAGCCAGTTAGCTCTGTTTTAATGACGAAAGATTCGGCAATTTTGTTCGAGATTGCAATGTTATCGTCCAAAAAAAAAGAAAAAAAAATTATTGACCGTATTGATTGATGATAACGATGATGGAGAGAAGTCATGAATCTGCTTGCATTTAGATGCTGTTAACGATAATCTGGCAAAAATATTCTCATGTTAACAACCTTGACCAGCACTGTTTTATCCTAGTACTTGAATTTAATAATGAGGACAGCAACTAGTTTTGAGAATGTGAGCGGATATATTTAAATGTCACACGCCAATTATCATCATCTCTTCACGAACTATATAATGTTGCTCTACTTCCTATAAATTCCGAATACAAGAAGGATAATTTTTTTTCTTTTTTTTATATTAAAAAAATTTTTTTGACAAAAGGTTTACATAAAAAGTAACTTTTATAAGGTGATCGAGAAGGAATATATTTTACATTCTTGAACTGTTTACCATTCGAAGCGTAGAATGTAATTTTTTAAAATGGTTTAAAATTAAAAGAAAATGGTAGAATTCCACGTTTATTAATTAAAAAATTTTCCAATCGTCGCATACTTCTTAACTGGAGAGTCGTAAAAGCGATTAAAAACCAAATTGTTCCACGTTTGTTTGCATGCACTTGTGCCAACTTTCAGCAATCTCGGATTGAAGTCCTTGGAAATTTATACCAATTTACTGCAGTACATAAAAGTTTAATGGTTGTCACGAACTGGATCTAACGTGTGACGAGATTCCAGGGTCAGAGAACTAATTAATAAAATCCTATAGCCTATATATATATAGTATATGCTTAGATATAAGTTATATGTTTTAAACAGTTTTTTTTTCAGAAGAGTGCTAGACTAATTAATTCAAGAAAATTCCATAAGTCTCATATTTTATCGTAAGAATTATCTTACATCACGTAACTTTTAACAAAAATTCTGTTTAAAATAAATATAACTTTTACACGAAAACCAGTCAGAATTTTATCGGAAATTTGATATTTACAGAAAATTAAATTTATCTACAGTGCTGTAGGAATAAAACTAAAATATTTGCTAACTTAATTTATCAATAATCGAATTTTCTATCTATAGATAATAATCGATAATCGTGTAAAAACATTATATATTTTTTATTGTTAGATTGCTTTATTCAGTAATAAGTTCTTGATTTAAGTTTGTTAAATTATTCATATTTTTTCTTCTAAAATATTAAACCGCATAATTTTACTTTAAAGAGTATTTGATAAATGGTCAGAAACTGCTTAAAATTATCACGTTTTAACTACAAATTAGTCCAGAATTTAAAACAGGCCACATGTTCTGAATTAGTTTACGTTTAAACGTCATGATAAAGGATTAAAACGAACTTCAAGAAATGTTCTGAAATTTTAATGAAGTGTAAACCTATAATAATAAACTTGCCGAGTGGAAAATGCACGAAAGCTTTTAAAGGTGTGAAAATTTTCCTGATTAAGGTTTGGTTTATACAAACCACGATCGGACATACGAAGGTAAGCGACTTTGAAGTCAATAACATGAATATTTCAACATTTGATGTATCATCGTAGCGTATTTACCTTGAAAATTACTTCATCCTAACGATTGATAATGAAAATACCCGATAATTACAAGTAATTCTGTCTAGATCTATCATGACATGTAGTAGATAAGATATAGGAAACGCCTCATGCGTGAAGTACACCAAAAAGATCTCTTTAAAACGAGTTAGACAATGTTTAAGGTGTGTTCCAAGACTTAAAAATTATAACTTTTACAAAATATTTATATATTTTTTTTACCGTTTCGTTCCCATCGTTTAATTGGTAGCCATGATATCAATATTTAATTTTGTAAATATGAATTTTTTTTGTACGATTGAAATTATTTGGTTCTTCACTTTTTTTGGCACAGTTTCTGTCACGTTAATGCGGAAGAAACAACAGTTTTGTCTCCTCTAATTGCTAACAATTGTCACAGATCGTTGATTAAATGGGTAGAGAGAGTAAAAACAGATCGGCTCGGAAACAAAACCGAAAATTTTATTTTACACCTCTCGATTCTCAAAATAATTACTTTACCGTTTAGCGTGTTAAACTTTCCTTCTTCTGTCAGTTCGCTTTTTTTTTTTATTTTTTATTTTTCCTTCGAAAAAAGTTTCCTTTTAAGCTATGCCGATACAGATTAAAATATTTTTTTATTAAAATCTTTTTTTTTCTTTTCTCGTTGTTTTCTTTTCGATCGGCGAGCGAAATTCATTTTGATAATCCCATTTATCAAGGCGATATGATATTACGTCATCGAACGTCCATGCTTGTGTTTTTTCATGCGATTCAATCCCCAGGTGGCCCGAGTCGAACAAAGAGACGAGTAAAAGAGCAGCCACGAAAGATATTAGAGCTCGGTGTCAGCAAACGTGACAACATAATTGAGATTTCAGTTTCGACCAACAACAGGATATTTCATTCACCATTTCTCCTCTAGATGTCGCCAGAAGTAGAAGTAATAGCAGGCTCATTTCTATCGAAAGCATTAATAGATTCTTACATTTATTCTCTCAAAACATTTCTCCTGTCTTATTCCCTCCCCTTACAACTTTATTAATACGAAACACGAACTTCTATCGAGTAAAACAAACGTATATATAGGCCTATATATATATATATATCTGTGTGCTACAATGTAAATATAACAACGCAGCATTTTGTTACAATTTAGAACAGTCATGGTTTAATGTTTTTAGTTTTTATCGTCGCCGTCACTCTATGCGTTTAATTCTAATTATAGGGCGTTTACCGCTATTAATTGCAAACCGAACCGTCAACGTGTTCACCAAAACAATGCTTTATTATAATAAAACCGTTCTACATAAATATTATAAATTTTTTTCCCATAAAAAATAAAGTGTAACCTTTAAATAACTACCAAAAAAAATCTACATTGGTAGATGGCTTATTAAGGAATTCGACTAGATATACAAGGAAGGAAATGCTATCTTTTAAAATAACTTTTTTGCTATCTCGTATAGAACTCCACCCACTCTTAACTCCGAAATTCCTCTCACGTCTAAGACCCATGCGGCATTATCTTGTTGTTTGATATAGCTCAAGTACAACGTTGATAATTACAGGTACTAGCTCCGTCTCACTACGTAATTCTCGGAGCAGACAGTCAGGTGTCGTTCAATAACGGTGTCAGAAACCAATGGTGTGTGCTCTTATTCTTTAGCGCATTCTTTCTCACCGCATAAAAAGTAACGAAAGCATTTTTTTTATTTTTATTTTTTAAAAAGTCTGAATAACGATCCTGTTACTTACCGCGTGTTTAAAAATAAAATGAAGAATTGCGTGTTGCTTGTTGTTGTATTAGAATGGAAGATGTTTATCGCACCGTATAAGTTGTTTGTTGTTGCACGCGAGAGTAATGTCAATTATTAATAATTATTATATTGTGTTGTTTTAAATACAGAACTGTTTGTCTCGATTCACAAATTTAATCAGGAGAGAAGGTCGGGAGATTATTATTATCGCAGTATATATACACACGCTCAAATATATAACACGTTCAAATACTAGTTAATCGAGATATCCGTGTTTTAAGTGTCCTTTTTTGTTATTCACGCAACAGTACGATTGGTTGGTGATGCGTGTTGTGCCGGTAACGGAAAGTACGTGAATTACCTATGACTGTTAAGACATTATTGTACCGTGACATTCCCTTCGAGTGATGTGGCTACGTCATCTAATTGTTCTAAATCGAATACGAATTTTGCTGTTGCATCGTTTTTAATATTGCGTGAAAATGAGTTTAAAATCGTCTTCACCGAAAGCACAGTTTAAATATTAAAAAAAAAAATATATATATATGTATATTATAATTGTATAGTTTACTTACTCGTTTTCCTGTTCGTAACTCCAACTCTCGTCAAAAAAAAAAAAAAAAAAAAAAAAAAAAAAAAAAAAAAAAAAAAAAAAAAAAAAAAAAAAAAAAAAAAAAACACTTTTAGAAATCTAGAGATGTTGACTGACGTTAGAACATAGAACACAGTTGGATATCAACTCTTTTCGACGACAGTACGGTCTTTAATCCTTTTCTTTATTGCAAATATGATACTTTGTCACGCATGCATCAAATGTCGTTAAATTCTGAGAAGCTCTCTTTATATCGTGACAAATTGTAACGAAAGATACGAAAAGTTTTTGACTTCCTAGAAATTATTGATCGAATATTATAAAATTTTCCGAATTTTTCTTCCTGTTTTTTTCTTCTGTAATATTCCTAGATTCATCTCTTGTTTATTCTTCATGTGCTTACATGATATATATATATATAAAATTAAAAGAAAAAATTTCGTGGATAATATTCTGTCGATCACAAAAGAAATAAGTTATAAATTTAGATGTGTATTGATTTTTTATAGCTTAAATTAGATTTTTTTATTTTTATAGACTATAAGAAATGAAGGTTTTAAATAAATTTTCGATTATTTTTAATATAATTTTGTATTAATTTTAAGCAATTAAAATGCAATAATGAGCGATATCGTGAAACGTCGCAGTATAAACTATGAAATTTTTTTCCTAATCATTAAATAAATATCGAAAAAACACTCTTAATATCGAAAGTTATGTTAGAAATCCAATTTTAAATGTTCTTTTTTGGACGAAACTCGTTTTATGTTCTTTAAACAATATTAAAAAGAATTGCACAAACTTTTACAGGCACGCAAGCAATAAATATCTGATTAACCGTTTGACAGCTTCGTAACGAGAGAGAGAGAATTTTGCATATTTTACTTATTTTCTCAAAGAATTGAGCAAGAAAAACTTTTAAAAAAGTTTGACACGCAAAAGTAATTAAATTAAGAGAGATATTTTTCCAATATCACACACTAGTAACGACCTCTCTCGACATTTATGGCAACTATTTTCCAAATTTTAAACTTTTAATAAAAAAAAAGAAAAGAAAAAATTGCGCAAGTTACTTTACGATTTTTTTTTTTTTAAATTTAAACTTGGAAAAAGAACCACTCACCTGTGGATTAGACGACTTCTATGCATACACGAGTAAATCCTAAGAATAAAGAATCGTCATCAACAAAAAGGCAATTGCATTGGTGTCTTTTTGTGCAGCAAGGCCAGAGGGCGTGTCTGTGGATGGAAATGCTATCTCCAGATATGGACACCCATTCATCATTGTCACTTTGCATCCATTAGAAGCTCCCGCTGATTTACATTATAACCAAAGTCGTCTTCTTTCTCCCGCCACCATACTAACTTTAAGTTAAACACGTTCCATGGAAAAAAATAAAATCTGTACTAAAGACAAATTAAATTTTTGCTTTTTTTTTTTTATTAAACTTTTTACCAGGACGCAAATTGTTTGTGACATTTCGCATCCTGGCTTTTGCATACCGGTCAGTTATAAGAAATCAGTATTGATCTAGAGATGCCATTAAAACATTATTGCTGCAGTTTGAATCAAAACTTTTGAGAACCGAAAACGTTCGATATGATCAAAAATAATTATATAAAAGTCCCCTTCCTTCTAGCGACATCTATCGGCGGAAGATTATACTAAATACAATAAAATTGATTTTTTTTACCCTTCTCTCTTAATTAAAAGTCCAGATTTTCGCTTCTGATGTCGATTGTTATTGTTATAAATTAATGGCATTGTTATGTCACTGTTACTAAACACGTACGTCATAATTTATCAGATGCAAATTACTTTTTACGTTAAAGTGTGTAATCATTTTGATTTATGGTCACAAAAAGTTGGTTTTTTAAGATAAAGAATAAGAATGCTACCCACGCGAAAATGTTACGAGTTGCGACAAATTTCCATGTCGTCACTGTTACTAAACACGTACATCATAATTTATCAGATGCAAATTACTTTCTACGTTAAAGTATGTAATCATTTTGATTTATGGTCACAAAAAGTTGGTTTTTTACGATAAAGAATAAGAATGCTACCCACGCGAAAATGTTACGAGTTGCGACAAATTTCCATGTTTACTAAACACTCCTGAACTTCGACTGATGGATAAATTCACTTATCGTTTTAATATAAGGAAATGTATTCGTCATACGAAGTGTTAAAAAAAAATTCGCACGTAAAGAAAGTTTACGAAACTTCCTATTTTAAGTATCGTGTTCCGCAAAGAAAAGATAATCCTAAGTAACTTAATGCCCGCATTTTATTACGCGTAGGACAGTAGTTAAGTAAGTGATGAAATAAATACTTTCGCATTTTAACAATTCAATTACATCTACGTTAAAGCAATTAATGAAGATATAATTAGCTTATAGATTATTACTGATAACGTTACAACGAGGTGGTCGCTGCACGATGGCGACATCTAGCGCAACAAAAAACAATTAACTCTTCTCACTTCTTATAACGTTCACTTCGACCACAAAAAACGAAATAGAAAAACAAACTTTATGTTAATAGAAAATAAACACGATTTTTTGGTTACTGTGCAACACGTGATTAATAATGTATAAACGCCTCTCTCTAATTTTATTATTTAAATAAAAAAACGATAAAAATTGTCTTTAAAACGTGAAAAAGAATTATTAACATGTTCTGTTAACTGATTTATTATTTTTCCAGATGCTGAAATTGGTTCGGGTGCGTTAAAAAAGTGAAAAATAAATCTGTAGGTTAATATACTTAAACAAAGGTAAGTTATTATCTTTAATTATAATTAACATATATATTTTTTCTTTGTTAAATGAATATTTTTAAGATATATTTAATTAGAAAGCAGAAACCAGTCTTATTATCACGAAAATTACATTCACACTGTTTATGGAGTTGCTTCACTGCACAATACATGTACCGTGCAATGTAACAATAATTACAGGAAAGAGATCTAAACTAATTTTCGCAGTTTTGTACATCAGTTAGTAGCACTTAAAAGAGTTTATACAGGATACTGTAAAAAAACAAGATATATATATATTTATGGCCAAGGGGATATTTCATGGAGTCTTTTTTTATTATTAAATTTTTAGGAACGACAAAGAATACAAAATAGAATTAAGATGTTTCTCAGCTTAAGGCAATCGATTCTGCAACATGGAAGAAAAATATTAAGGTTAACTTTCGGTGTGTCTAGATTCTTATGCCGGAAGGTGATAACATGACTGAATTTAGTTCTGGTTTGTTATTCTATCCTCTTTGGTTGTTGTGCAAAGGGTCGAAGGACGTCAGCATCGAAGAGTCACAGTCTCATTAGGACGTCTGGCGCTCGCAGATAAACTAGGAACCATCTCATGGTTTGTTATTGACTTTGTCTTACCGACGGCTTTCTTCCTTTGATTGGATCAAAACATCCTATACAATGCACTTGCGTGTTTTGATTATCAATATGACCCAAATGCAATTCCATATGATACACTCCACTTTTCTCACATTTTAACTATTCCATGGAGTTTAAGTTTTATATGTTTTATCATTTTTTTATTATTATATGGTTTATCTTTGCTAAAAGCAGCTTTCTGTCGCATTTCGATCCTGTAATGTTTTCTTTTTTTTATGCAAAATGCTCATTATGTGTTAAAAACAAAATGGAAGTAACTCGTAAATTACGTTATAAATTCACTAATGGCACAGATTTTTTTCCTATCGCATTGCGTATAGAGAATTTTTCGACACATTTTTTTCGTCTCTGTTTTTATAATTTAGTAGTCTATAGAGAATAAATAAATGTAAAGTTGTATTATCGCAGTTGTTCATATGAATATTAAAACCCGAATGAAAAACGGTTATTGTTGGTACTGGCGCTAATCTAATAACATTTAATTAAATGTCTCGCCGTAAACAGCCTCGAAAATTATCAATCGCATTAAACATACGAAATACTTTTTTTTTTTTAATTCCTCATCAGTTTATTGTTTTTCAATGTCTTGTTATTGAATTTTATTGTGTGCAGAGACGTCGGGGAATTTTTTATTTATTTTTTTATATTAGCCTTGAAAGAATATCCAGCTTTTAGTCCATTTTTTAATGTCTCCAAAGACACAAATTATCTCTTTCTGATTTTTGAGTGTTAAGTATTGGGGTAAACGAAACATTGTGATTTTTGTTATTTCACTGGGATTTATTAATATTTAAATTTTAATCGTGAAACTAAAAAAATAATTTTTTTCTTCTCTCTCTCTCTCTCTCTCTCTCTCTCCTTTTTTGACTATTTTTTTTTATCCTATTTCTTCCCATTTAACTCATTTTCCTTCAGGTTATTGCGTGATTTATTATTATTTTTTAAAGAAAAAGTTAACGATTTATATCATTATTAATAGGAAGTTTAAAATAATTTTCATTTTAACTGATTAATGATGGTTGATACAATAAAACTGACTTATTAATTTATTTAAACAAATAAAAAAATTTAAATTATTTTAATAAATAACTTAAAACCGTCCAATTATCTCTTTCTGGTTCGATAATACCGATCAACGATTAGCTGTCATTCATAACCTTAGATATTTTTAGTGGTCTCGGAATTCCACAGTTTCAGAATTCGATTTCCGATCTTCCTCTCTTCCACCAAGAAGACAAAATAATATAAAGAAAAAAAAAGGAAATAAAAAAATAAAAATAAAGGAAACAGTTTTGAGTATAAAGTAATAAAGTTCAATTACTGGATAAAGAAAAAAATGGAAGAAACGAAAAATAACAGCATGCCTTTGTTTACAACATGTTAGAACGCATTATAGAAAAGGGAATGTTTTAATTCGTTCAGACTAGACACCTTTTTTCATCCTGTCAATTAATGTGACAGATGAATGAGGTCAATCGGATTTATTGACATTGGACGCAGTCTCCTCACGAATCGTACGATTTCCTGTCCTAATCTCTATAGACTCACATCACCACCTATCTTGACTCGCTATAAAGAAGCGGGTTTATTAAAACTGATTACGGTCATGGAAACATCCAATTTTCATTTAAAGACAATTTGCAGCGGTGTCAAAGCCAGAAATTCAATTATAATATTATTTGCCACCGTTTATTTTTAATAGAATTAATCAAACATTTTATTAATAATAATGATAGTAATAATTATAGTAATTCGCGTTTTAAAACAGTGTAAATTATATAACAGATTTAATATTCTGGAGGAAATAATAAGATGAGAGAGATAAGAGATACGTCCGAAGAGAAACTAAACATAAGTATAGAGAGCAATTAGTTATCTTCCGTCAGAAATGTTATAAGATGTGAAGGGGGACCATTCTAAGGAAAGCCTTTTACGTCGATAAACATTCCCTTCCTTAATGAGAACATTCTTGAAACATCACTTCCTATTACTGGCGCACCATCTTTAGTAAAAAATAAAATAAAAGTAAGAAAGAGAAAAAAGCAACAGACAAAAGGAATACATGTATTAAGCATTTTATTATTATTTTTTTATTTTTGATAATATTAAATATGCGAATACACTTTTCAATTTTAGAAAAAGTTGGAGTGTTTTGCACCAAAATTGAGTTGGAATCCATTATTGCCTTAGGTCGCCTTAGGTTTGTGAATTTTCGGGGGAATAAAACGCATCGGTTTCTCTTTCTGTGTTGCATCCCTCCGGGGACTGTAATATATCTGTGTGATGTCGCACCGTGTCAGGATGACTACAAGGGTAAATCCTTCTTGCACTTCGCCACATGTAAGTTCCTCGAAGGCCAACCTACATGCCAGATTGAATATCTGCCATATTCTTTTATCTTACGCTAAAAATTACCTAGGGGGGAAAATATATGGCAGCCCTAACAGCACCTAATCAAATTGTTACTCTTTTATACTAAGTTATACGCTAGAAAAATCACTTAATTAATTTTCATCGAAATTTTTCCCTTTTTTGCATTATTTATAACCAATTCTTAAAAATTATATTAAAACATTGCTAAGAAAACTTTCTACTACTGACGTCGAAATGATTGATCATTTTTTGATTTGGTGGAGAATATTTAAAAAGGAAAAGGAGAAAAAGAAGATTTAGTATTACTTTTTAAACTTAAAAGTAGAAAAAAATTTTTTTCTTCTTTAGTCCGGACTGTTTCGAGAAGATTGGTTATTGTCTACATCCGTTCGTATCGACTGCAATATATCATTTATTACTACGTTTTGTGCGTTTGGTTCGGCATAGAGCTCAGGAGATAATCTCTGTTGTAATCAGAGTAGAAAGCAATTGCGTTCGAACCGCACACAAACAAGGGAAAAATATGAAAAAAAAAGGAAAAAAAAAAATGGCAGAGAATAGACGGTTTTGCAAGACTCAGAGTTTCCTGTCGGTTTTGCTCGACTACGGAAGGAGAAATGTTGTCATATGCTGGAACTCCAAATACAATTACCTTCAACTGTCAGTGGTCTTGGGTTGGTGTGGTTGCTAAGCAACGGGCGGATACTTCAGGTGAAGTGTGGAGGAGGAAGGTGTGTGTGCTTTGAACGACCTCGGCCGATAGAACTGTCGAATAGAGTTTCCACGCTCCGTTAAAATATAAGACAAGCGAAATTTGCTATATATATTTTTTCGCGCTTTAAAACTCGAGTATTTTATTCGTTTTTCTTTTATTTATAGACATTCTTAAGTATCGAGAATATGGTGAAAAGAATTCTCCGTTTTATTCAAACCATAAATATGGTTAGAGGAAGAAAACAACACACTTTTGTAAATCGGTCGAAAACAGTCGCCAAAATATTTCTAGCCACTCGTATCCGCGAAAAACTTTTCAAGTCGTAGCAAAATTAACTCCTTAATGGTATTAAACGACGTGTAGTTGTATAGTATGCATATATTCTGATAGTGCTATTTCGTAACGTTAATTGAAATTTCAGAAGCCATTAACCTACCTATTGATATATACACTTTAAAACAGTCATTGTCTTCCAGGACTTTAGTTCCTTCCACAACTTTCGTTCGAGTTTATTTCTGACACGATTAAACATTAACCTGAAACAAATCTGATGAGAGACGTCGAACAATAGGATTTGCTAGAATCTCAGTTCCTTCTTGTTGATGGCTGAATATATTTTCGATTAAACCCAAGTATCCTAATCACCCTTCGTAAATGGAGTGCTTTTTTATGGAACGACTTAATCTATTTTTACTCTGTAAAAATTTTTATTTGATTATCGATCATCCTCAATATATCGCTTTTTTATTTTCTCTCTCTCTCTCTCTCTCTCCTTCAAACTCCAAAGGACTGAAAATAGAATATTTACACTGTTTTTTTGAATCGAATATATTCGTTTAAAAACTTTGTTTGGTTATCATTTGATTATTTTAGAATTTAAAAGAAATTTAATAATCTTTAAACTCAATTATTCAACGACTAAATGTTTTATTATTTTATCATTTAAAGCATTAAAAAGAATTCGACAGAAATTGGATTTGTTTAAATATTTTATTAAGTAATTTAGAAAACCAAGAGTTATAAATCAAATATCAATACTTTTCATCTTTGTTATAATGGATGTTAGTAGCTTAACCTACAGTCCACTCACCACCTTCCTAATACAACTGTCTACTTAATCCTCTGCTTAATCCTTTCGGAATTTGTTGTCAGACAAGCATTTTGTTTATTTTCTTCTGTTCCATTAATTATAAATAATACACAATTTTTGTTTGTTATTTTACATATTAATAATCATTATACTCTCTCAAATTTTGCTTTAAAGTACGAATATTTTACAACTAAAATTATTAATTTAGAAAATACTGTGCGCGCGTATATTTATATATTTTTAACGTATATCGAATGGGAAAGATAACCAAATTTGTGACTTAATTAATGATAATAATAAAATAAACAAGTAAAACAGTCAGATCTTATTATCATCTAAGAGTAGAAGCATTTATACAGAAGATTAAATTAGATTACTTATACGAGAAAGTACGACTAGAATAGTCATTATCGGTACCTTTTATATTGAACATATGGAAGATTTTTACAAAAGAATACTGCAAACGCGTACAGTAAATAACAGGAAAACATTAAATAGTGTATTAGGAATTTCCTAGACAACAATTCGTCATTGAAGTAACGAGAGTGCTTTAGATGTGTCGCTTCTACCATGTAACAGTACTGAGGAAATGCAGATGCAGGCGACAGTAAGTCGCTTTGCCAGATGTGATATAGACCGACATACAATTACTATAGACTATAAATTAGTCTGCTAATCGCAAATATACTATTAAATTAAAGCTTGATTCTTTCAATGAATAAGAAGGATATTTAACTTTATTGCAATGCAGCTTTAATAAATCCCATAAATTATTATGAGATTGTTTGTAAGGATGGTTACTTATATAAAATTTTAAGGAACCTTTAAACAAGTATGGGGATTATAGATGCTAAATGTGTTAATGAAGTCTATGAATAGAGTTATTTTAAAGGACTTTTTTTATAAAAAAAAAGGAAGTGTATTCATTTTGTCCGTCTGAATGTCAGTCCGTACGTCTTTAAGATATCTCGAGAAGTATCGCACAGTATTAAAATTTTAAAGCATATTATTTTATTTTTAAAGTTATATGCTAATTAATTTGAAAATGCTCCGTGATTTCTTTACAAGATGGCGAGCAATTGAAAAATTAAAATGTCGATATCTATGAAAGAATTTTGTCTTACAGGAATAATATTAATCATTTAAAAGAATTTTAGATATATTTTACAACCATATTTTTTGTATGATTACATTTTTCGTCCGTCTGTCCGTCTATATGTCAGATTATTGGTAACATATCTCAAAAACGAAATATCGCAGAATATTCAAATTTTACAAAATCGTTCCATTTTATCCATAGTATACATGTATTGATTTTTAAGTCTCTACTTGTCCCCATTATAAGATGGCGGCTGTTTGAAATTTTAAAAATTCTATATAGGCCTACATTATTTGAAACCATTAGTCACACGTGAAAGATATCATTACTCATTTGAAAGGTTTTTTTCTCCGAAAAAAATGGTTTTAATGTTATTTATCATTAATAAAAAGCTTTACTTACATGTGTCTATGAATAAGAATATAATTAAGATTTCGAATTTATTGCGATTGACCTATTCATTCTTCTAATTATGTATACGATGAATAGAGGTTAATCAAAATTCCTGAAATTTTGTTGTTCAAGCAATTTATTATGCACTGGTGAAATTAGAAAAGCGTGTAACAAAAATCAATAAATAAATCATCGAAAATTCTATTTATCGTCATTTCGTTCAAACAATTTAAAAGATAAAATTAACTTGAATGCTCGGAATTGTTAAATATTTTATTTTTGCAAACAATTAGCAAAGAGTTTATCCGGTTGATTACGGGGGTTTAATATCAATTGTAGTAATATATTTTAATTAAAGTTAGAAGAAGTATTCTTCTTCTAATTAATGGGCTCGCTTTTCGAACGATATTTTGTCCTCATATAGTAGAAAAAGGAAAACTAAATGATAACATCTTGCTTAATAGCTTGACAAATAAATTTTTATCTTATCGATAACTTTAATAAGTGGTATACCAGATGTTTCAATGAAAAACTACAGACTTGTTCTCAGCATTGTTCTCTATTTTTTCTTCTTTTATGTTACAGTTTTATGGCCGCAGCTCAAACAATGATTGAGCTTTAATCATAAAATTAACGATTATTATTATTGTTATTTATGAAGAATGTTTTTTGTTCTCATTTTTCTAACAGTAAAATAATAAAAAAAAACAAACTTATATTAGCTGTATCATTGAAAATATAGTTTAAATTATTAAACTTGTTAGACTGATTTCCTTTAAATTTTATCCATGTTTTTGCTTGTTGACTCGGGATATTTTTTTAATCCGTCCAAAAAAAGGTTAAAAATTAGAAAATTAGAAAATTTTTTCTGAAGTTTAATAACTTTAATTTGCGAAATTCAAGGGTAGGTTACCGATAACAGGAAATTTAATCTGATCCTGCAATGCTTATAACTTTATACGTATACAGTATATATAGAATATCCTGTTATTTATCAGTCATTCACATATACGCAAATACATTTTATTTAACTTACAAGGATAATTCTAATTTTACACAGAATTTCCTTATATTGTAAGAAAAATATCATATAGAGCTGTCAGTGAACTGATAAATAGGCAAAGAAACGATTTAATAATTTATTTATACTTATGTGTTTATGCACAAATATACAAAAGTCATAAAGCAAACAGAAATTATTATTATTATTATTTATTTCAGAGTCGATTTGCAATTATTTGTGTAGGTTTGTTTATAAATCACTCTGAGATGATCTGTTTTGTATATCAGAATTTTAATAAAATATCAGTTCCATCAGAAAATATTCGTCACATGTAATTTTCTTTTAGGTGCGAAGCAGATTTTTATCAATTCAACAAGTATTAAGATTGAATATTTTCAGGTTGGAGGTGATATTTGCCGGAAATAAGTGAAGCTACCGGAAAAAAATACATTCAATGCATTCGCTTCTTGTCTAAACAAAAAAAAAAAAAAAATATATATATATATATTGTTTATAGAATGACGTCAAACAATGTCCAATTTCTTACATTTTCAATCTTCTTTAACGTTTAAAAATATTCTTAACTTATAGCAGTATATAAAACTTTTTTATTTTTGCTATATATATTGTATGTATACGCACACACACAACGCATAAATGCGATCAGTAAGCATGCAAATTTAAATATTGATATTTAGATAACATCAGAACTAAAAGTGTGTGTCGGACTTCGATTATCTCGGATCCTGTCGATGAAATAAAGTTGTAGTTTGATAGAATGAATCCTTTAAAATTAGTTCAATGTGCATAAGTAATACCCCTTTCAAATCGTGGCTGAATCAGTTAGAAAGTGTCAAGACGGATGAAGACTCCATGAGATACTTAAGTGCTATGTATGATAACAGAAATAGGATATCGACAGTCTATTCAACGGATTAATGGCTTACGAGAAATTCTGATTCATTATTCACATGTGATCGCTTTGAAACCTGTTGGGAATTACTCTCTCCAACAACCTAGATTGACTTCCAAAATCTGCAAATGCAATACACAAGTTGTCCCAATTTAGCAGTGGTACTTCGTTCATAATTCATTCTCCGGATAAAAAATAAATTTCTGTAAAAACTTAAAGCGAATTTTAAAAAAATTTTTTTAAGAAAATCGAATGAAAACAATTTAATTCTTAATTTTATAATCGCTATCAAAATTCGTTAGATAAGATTAACACTATCATATAAAAATTCATAACACCATTAAACTGGACGTTAACGAAATTTAAAAAAATTTCTAAATAATTTTTGAAAACTTTTTCCTTTTATACGACCACTTTATGTACCTATCCTTGTAAATGTAAAAAGGTATCAGCTGATCAAACATTATTTATTCGACAGATGTTCTAAATTCTTCATTTTGCTACTACAACCAGTTAAAGTATAGAACGATAATTAACCATAAAGCAAAACTAGAAGAAAAAAATAGTTAGGTTTAGGTTTCTGGTTTCTTTTTTCTTTTTAATTTTAGAATGACATGTTTCGGTACAAACTTAATCCTGTGCAAAAATTGAAATCCTGTGCGGAACTTTCATCACTTGTCAGTTATAAGCCTTGGGCAAAGCTTAGACCTGTTGATCTTTCAACACGAAAAAGGAAAAAAATACTGTTAAAAATATACGCAGTTGGAAGCAACTACAAGCAAGTATAAAATTTAAAAATTTTTTAAATAATATTAGAATAAAAAATAAATTATTATTTAGAACTTCTACGAGTTAATTTATACTACATAGATTATATCTGTAATGTTTTAATCAAGCACTCCATTAGCGTATTAGTAACTCGGCGTACATCAAATAATGATAAAAGTAAATTTTTTCCCCATTTTTTTTAGTAGTGAAAAATCTCTAGGATTAATTATTAATAAAGGTGTAAAGAGAGAAATTGTCTCTCTGCTTTAATGTGCTTAATTATTATCGTGATGCACTACATTGGTGACCTATGATGTTTAGTGGGAACAATAAATGGTTTTGACAGTTCAAAAGATTTAAAGAGATGCATCGTCGCCATTACGATAATTCAATAAAATGAATAGATATACGCTGCCGACGACGTTAGCTATCATTTTTATTTATATTATGACTTAATATTTAAATATAAACATTTATTCTCCTGAAGGAACCGAAGAAAATTTTCCTTTCTTTTTTTTTAATTTGTAGAAATATTTCTGGATTGACAAGCGATCATTTTTTTAAAATCTTAAATATAATCTGATTAAATTTAATGTCACACATTTAAAATTAAAAAAAAAGAAAATTTATTTAATAAAAAATTTGCCTATTTACGACCGATACGATTTTTTTTGAAGGATTTACATAAAATATAATTAATTTTTGAAGCGTGTAAGATACTGTATACAGGATAATACAATCCCCTTTAAATAAACAGGCGTGAGAACTTATCAGAAGGTCCGGATAAATGACGTCATAGCTTCAGGACAACTTTCCACTTTGAAGGTTTCTTAGTTTGTCCTCAGGACAGTGAAAATTTATTCTCTAATAGAATAGTGAAAGGTTATTTATTTCACTCCAATAATACTGAATCATTAATAAACTCATTTCATACAGAATTTATATCACCGAAAGGTTTATATATATATATTTTGATTAATATCCAACCCACATAACATCCATAACATACATATATATATTTTCTTAATTATGCGGGTTAATGTTTATCATTTAAATATAAAAACAGCGAGTACTGGGTTCAGTTAGTTAGAAATATTAATAGTGTATAGTTACGATTATAAAACTGCAAGAAATTATTACCTTGATGTACGAGAGAAATGCTCATAAATTTAATTTTATCTCCCGATTGTAACGACATTCAGGTTATCTGTATACGTTGAAAATAAGTCAATAATTGTTGGCATAATAGGTTAAAAATGCGGAAAGATATATCAATTTATTTATCGTATTTAAAATTTAATTAGCCACAGATATCTATCATTAAAATTTATTTAAGATAAGAGAGAGAGAGAGAGAGAGAGAGAAGTTTAAAGAGAAAACATTTAATGGAGCAAAGTATGGCAGCTGTCTTGACAGGTGGTTGTCAGTTGATTGAACAACTGCTAATGCCTGTGCATGTGGGTAATATTAAATTGTATATGTTTCATTAAGAAATTATCTACATGTAGTTTAAAAAGACTATAAAATATATATATACATATATCTGCGATATACATTATATAGACGTGATTATTTAAAGCAGGAAGGAAAAGAAAATTCGAGTTAAGTTTACGTGAACGAATCGTTGCGAGACGGTTTACCACATTTATTAACCAAAACTAAAATAGAAGTTATTTTAGGCATGAAGAACTACTAATCCGATGTATAATCTATGATGAAAGAAATTGTTTTTCTGGCCTCTCCTGTTTTTCTATTCCATAAAGCATCCTCCTACAGCCTCCCCCGCATCCTGACTGTTTACGACGTTCTGACGCTACAGGTGGTGACGTCACGGGAAGAAAGAGTCGCTATTGGTCAGAAGACTCCATGAATGAGACCGATATGTTACCAATGGCTAGGGTGCGCGGCATCAGACACGGCCTAGCTAGCAACATGTACCGTAGTAACTTCATCCAGTTATACTGCAACTACCTGTGGCTTTACTAAAATTTGTTCTATTCTATATCGACTTTAAACAAAACTGGAAAAAGATAGGAAGCTTAGTTGAAGATACCTGCTGTATTTTTGTATACAACAGAAGCAGGTAAGAGATTCTGTTAGCTTTTACAACGGAATAGGATGTGTTAGCACGGTCGTTTTAGCTTCCGAACCTTGTTCCATCAAGATTCCTCTCTCTCATTCTCCCTCTTTCTCTAAGCTCTCTTTGATCTTCTGATTTATAGCGTCGAATAGAAACTTCTTAAACATTTCTTGAGCGTAATAAAATTAATTTTTGCTCCATTTTATGCATATTTTATGACTTGTTAATGTTATCGCTCTTAAAATATTCGAATGCTTTAAAAAGTGTCCTGTTTTTCTTCCTGTTATATCCTAGAATAAAGAGAGATCTTATTCAAATTTTTAACTAGAATTTAAATTAATTAACATCTTTCCGTTCTTAATTTAATTTTGGATAATTAGTACTAATAAATCACTACCGTTTTCATTCATTTTCTAATTGGTAGACTGCTTTTGCAAGTGCAAATTAATAAATTAACAGATCTTTTTTTCTTTTTAACACTCTCTCTACTTCTAATTCTCTTGTGTTCCAATTTACAAATTTTCTAGAGGTATCTTTATATATATCCCAGCGTTAGAATCATAGAAAGCTAGAGAAACGAAAACATATTCTGTACCTGCTAATGCAAGAATAACAGCAATAACACAAAAATGTTAACAGGTAAAAAAGTGAAAGATTTACGAGTTCCTTTTCTCGTCCATGCCGCACACAAAATTCATTATTGCCACTTAATTTTGGCATAAAATGAGATGCAATCTAAACTGTATAACAGAAAATATTCGCGGTTATCGGAGGAAATTAAATTCCTCTTTAATACCATACAAATTTTCGAGATAGAGAAGCGAATGCATACAATCTATTTTGAATTATTCCATGATATTCGCAACTGTAAATGAGCTATTAAAGATATATTGTCGGATATTAATGACGATATAATGGCAAATAGTATTTTTATCGCATCCTTGAATTGTACACCGCAAAACACATTCATCAAAACATTTTTTTTTATTTTTATTTTTTTAACTACACAGTAATATAGCTATTTTATGGTAACTTAGAGTAAAAATATAATTATATATATATATATATATTTGACAACAGTTCCTCAGAATTTTAATTCAATTAAATAAAATATTTATACAGAATTTTAATTTGTTACTGTATCCTTGAAAAAAGTTAAAAGATTTTATATAATGCCAATAAGCAGAAAAAGCCAGAAAAAATGCCAATGTTAAATAAAATTTCAACCATGTCTAATAAAAGCCAAAAAAAAGAGCTCATTTGGCATCAAAAAAGCAAATCTGGCAGGGCAAGTATGACCAAACATCTGATTCTGAAGTATAGGGCCATCAAAACACAAAACGCCTCCAGAAAACAATGGCGCACCAATGCGGTAAATTTAAAAATGCACTCCGAATTTCATGCTAAACAACGCCTCCAGAAAACAATGGCACACCAATGCGGTAAATTTAAAAATGCACTCTGACATCTGTTTTGTTTTGGTTTATATTTACTCCAACTTTTTTGAAAATTCTTTGAGATTATGAGAGTTTTATTTAAATCATTTTCATTTTCTCCTATGATATTAATGTCATCAGCATATCCCAGGAACAGTGCAGAGCATTGAGCAGTTTTTGCAGTGGTTTCTCAAATTACCATACTTTTTTCAATGAATAATATGGGTCAAAAGGCATCCCCTCGTTTCAAACCTGTTGAGATATCAAATGGCTCTGAAAATACATTATTGGAAAAACTCTGCATTGGGTTTTCTCTACACACCTTCTAATAAGGTCATTAATTTGTTTGGTATTCCAAATTCTCTTAGGATATTCCATAATGCATCTCTATGTATATTGTCATACGCTTTCTGGAAATCAATAAAGAAGTTATGGGTATCCTTATTGTATTCCCAATTTTTACCAGGATCTGTCTTAATGTGATCAGGTGATCAGTAGTTGATCGATTTTTTCTGAATCCACCCTGATAATCTCCCATAATTTCTTCTGTATATTGAACAACTCTTCTTAAGATAACTGATGAAAGAATTTTGTAATACAGGTAGATAGGAGTGAGATAACTCTGTAGTTTTCACATCTTTGTTTATCTCCCTTTTTGTGATTATCACTGATTCTTTCCAGTCTCCTGGTAATTTTTCGTTTACCCATTGTATGAAGTTGATTAATTTGTATAGTTTGATTCTTAGTTCTTATCCACCATAGTTGATTTGTTCAGATGTAATTCTATCAAAACATGCCACTTTATTATTTTTTAGTTTGTTAATGCTTTCCTCTACTTCCTTAAATGATGGTTCTTTGATTTCTGGTTCACAGATTATGTAGTTTTTGTATGGGAATGTTGTCATATGGGCTGAGTATTTAAGTAGTAGTTCAAAGTACTGTTTCCATCTTTCTGGCATTGCCTGTCTGTAGCAATAATTTCTTCTTTGTTGTTATTGATTATGGCAGTTCTTGAGTGATAACCTTATTTGTTAATTCCTTGGAAAAAGTTTCTTGAGTTCTTTTGTTTACAAGCTTTTTCAGTGTGTTCTATCAATTCTTTAAAATGAATTCTTTTTTCTTGTCTGATAATTCTGTTTGACTCTTTGCTGACCATTCTGTATATTTGATAATTGATGTTATCTTATTGATTCTGTAGTCAAATTATATTTAGCTTCTTTTTTTACATATACTTATTCCAAGGGTTTGTGATATTTTTTAATTCAATAGACTGGCAAAGGCAGTCAGAGAAAAATGTTTTGCAGATTCAACAATAATTGAGCAAACTGCAACCAAAGCTGTAAGAGACATTGATACAAATATTACAACACTTTCAACAATTTTTTTTTTCAACAGTGGAAATGTTTATATAAACATTAAAAAGATTATTTTGAAGGAAAGATAGTTAATATATAAATTAAATTTATATGTTTAATTAAAAATTTCCAGACATTATTGATTATATCTTGTATATCCATAGTTAGATTCAGTAATTTGATTGAACTCTCATATATAGTCATGAATAAACCAACTTCCAACTTCAAAGTTTAAAAATTTGAAATCCATATATAGACCAACCCCTAATTTTCAGCTATTAGAATAATATGGCATATATTGAAATAAATAGATGATTTCTTTTATAATTTAAAAATTTTCCAAATCCAGTTTACTAATGGAATAAATAAGGCTGTTTAAATGAAATTCTGATTTATAGTATTGAAACATTTCACAGTCATTTCCAAATCTCAACAAAGATATTAACAAAGTTTAAGCATTAAAAGAATCAGAATCAAAATCTGCAATGAAAATTTTATTGCAGCTGATGAAAGTGGAAAGCTTATCAACATGCATGATTCTGGTCTTAGGCAGGCGAAGGTTCTCATTTTGGGTTGCTGTGCTCAGCGAACCAGAGAGTTGCTATCTCTGAACAAAAATGAAGTTAGGATTGTTACAGGGCTTCTTACAGGGCACTGTCATCTTCACTTGATTGGGCTTGTTGATAGCCCTATGTGTAGATGTCAGTATGAGGAGGAAACTCCTCTTCACATTCTGTGTGAATGTGTGGCCCTTTCGTGGCTTAGGCGTGATCTCTTGGGGATGTATTTACCTGTTCCCGAGGATCTTGCTTCTGTCCCATTGAAGAATATACTGTCATTTGTTCTTAAGACAGGCCTTCTTCTGGGATGATTTGATTGGGGTGCACAATAGACCAATGTTGGTCGCAGTGCTTGGGCTGAAACAGGCCCCTCCCTATTCTACTACTGCTATTACTAACATGCATGATTGTTGAAAAAACATTTGATGTCTAAAATTGGCTGTAAAATAATCAACCCATATATTCTAAATCAGGGGTGGGCAACCTTTATTTGTAGGGGGCTGTATAGAGAAATTTATGGTGGGCCACGTGCCAAAACAAAAGCAATTGATAATAATAGTATTTATTTAAAAAAGAGAAGGTACAGATATGAGCCAAAACAAAAACAGTTGATAATAATAGTATTTATTTAAAAAAGAGAAGGTACAGATATGTAAACTGATGATAATAGTATTTATTTAAAAAAGAGAAGGTACAGATATGTAAGCATAGGTTGATATTAGATATAATAAAATAACGTGGCCCGCGGGCCGGAGGTTGCCCACTGTATGGACCAGAGGTTGTCCACCCCTATTCTAAATGATCAAAATTATCAGAGAATGTACAACTTTTCAATCAAAAAGTTTAGTACATAGATTCCTACATTTTCGTTTAATATTGAGTGATGATATGTATAGTAATAGCTGCTGTTTATTCATTATAAAAAGATTAGTCTAAACATTTCCAATCTTATTTGTGAAACACTCAATAAATTAATATTTTGAATGTATTTAAATATGAACAATCACCCATATTCATATATTTTTACTAATAAAATTGACAAGAAATATGTATTTTGTAGAAATAAATATGCTTGTCAGAGAGGAAGTAATGTGTCTGATTTATGCGTGTTTGGTCATATTTAATCAGTATCTGATATTTAAATACCTAAAAAATATTATTTTATGTATAGTTGTATATATTCACACATTTTTAACCAAAAAATTGAAAGAATCAGTAAGATAAAGATTTTTGTTAGAAACAAATATTAAGGATCAAGTGGCTAGCATGAAGGCACAACAGAAATTGTCATGACTGAGCCACTGAATCTTATAATCTTTGATAATTTTTTAATATTTTTTGCATCGTATATAATTGATTTCCCTTATTCAGAATTTTTCCTAGAAAAAATTTCTCAGTTTAATACATGAGTATTTAACCTCAGTCCTGAGAAAAATTTTATAATGCATACTACAAATTTTTACTGTTACTCATCTTGTTAAGAGTTCTAAAACTAAAAAAATTTCTTTCAGTTTCTGTTTTTTGTTGTTGCACAAGACAAAAAAATTGAAAAATATTAAATAGATTAAGCACAAAAATTTAAAATATGTGTTCCCTATAGGAAACTCTAGGACTGAGGAGGATATTGTAGCTATTTATACATACTACAGTTAATTGTAGCTATTTACAGTTGATAACTAATTGAGATTAATTCATCTTTAATGATTAGCTAAAATAATAAATCTACCTTATTTATTATTATTTATCAAAAGAAATATTTTAAGAATATTAAATATAGGTGTATAATAAATTTGCAAAATTTTCTTCTTCTATCAATTGTTAATAGAAAAATATTTGAATTTGCAGTTACACCAGGACCATTTTTTCCCAGACGTGGACAAAAAATTCTCCCTACTAAGTCGAACATGCGTCCTCAGAGGCCAATGTTACAAATGTTCCTTCATCCTAGTCAATTAGAAACAGCCAAGGTAAGTTTAATGATGATAGAAAAGTGATCTTTTTTTCAGCAGTTATTTAACAGCTTGTATATTATAGGGTATTGATGACGAGTATGATTCTGCTCTTCTTGAGTTTTTTCTGCCCTATCATCAATTTATTGACATGTTATGTAGAGTTGCTGTCAGTCAAGATAACATTACATCAGATTTAGTTAATTTGAGTAAGTCTATTATTAAAACTTTTTTTGTAAATTTAAACTCTCTTTTTTAATTTTAACCATTTTTTTGTTATTTGTAATAATTTCCTATTTAGATGAATAACAAATAAGGAAAAATTTCTAGTTTTTTGCGATTATATCTGATTTTCCAATAGAGAACTAGAAAATATGATTGAGTACATACAGACTTTCATCTCTTCAGCTCACTGATTGTGAACTGAAGAAGATTGTAATAAGTAATCAAAAATGTTTCTCCTATAAATTATTTATGAACTATATTGGTATATAATAATTTTTTATTGTTTTGTGTTCTGATTTTTTATTTTTTATAGAAAATAACATAAGAGCAGAGTTGATTTAGAATTTAATTTTGACATTTTCATCTGATTGGCATTTTTATGTTAATAATTATTCAAAAATGTTTAACAAATATTGACTACATAGTATTCTTTTTACATCATTTTTTTAATTCCTTCATTGATTTTCTCATTATACAAAACATAGTAATATTTGAATTCATTTATATAATTTTATCTATAAAATACCAGTTGTTCTGTATTCTGGTGTAATTACTAAAAGTAAGTAATCCTTTTGAAAACTGCTTAAAATTCTATTAAATAAAGTTCATTAACATCAAAGCACCAACTAGCAGCTTAAAATAAACACTTAATTTATTAAAAACGTTTTCAGTATTAATATTATACCATCATTTATTGACATGTTATGTAGAGTTGCTGTCAGTCAAGACAACATTACATCAGATTTAGTTAATTTGAGTAAGTCTATTATGAAAAATTTTTTTGTAAATTTAAACTCTCTCAAAAAATATTTTTCTTTTTTAATTTTAACCATTTTTTTGTTATTTGTAATAATTTCCTATTTAGATGAATAACAAATAAGGAAAAATTTCTAGTTTTTTGCCATTATATCTGATTTTCCAATAGAGAACTAGAAAAGATAGATAGACAATTCTAAAATAGAACTATTTTAGAATTGTCTAACTGAGGATGGTATAATATTAATAACGAAAACGTTTTTAATAAATTAAGTGTTTATTTTAAGTTGCTAGTTGGTGCTTTGATGTTAATGAACTTTATTCTGGTGTAATTTTGATCAGATGCATTTTCCATTTATGAACTGTTTTCTTTATTTCATAGACTTTGCCATACTGAGATTTACATTTATGATGATAAATCCAGAATCCTACTAGATTTGTTACAATAAATGGAAATCTGTTTCATAAAATTTGTTTAGGATAAAGTATGGTAGCAAATCTAGTATTCTACTGGATTTGTTACCATACTTTTTTAAATTATAATGCAATGATTTTTGTGGCATCAATTATAAAGTAATAATTGATGCCACAGAAATCATTGTTAACTTTTTTGATTGTTATATACAGTATGCTTTTTATGAACACTATATTCTGAAATCTATGGTTTATTTGCTCTCTCTTTGTTCAAATAATTTCTTCTTTTCTATCTTCTTATAAAATCATTTTCTCAAAGTTTAAAAGATCTTTCTTCTAATATATCAGATGTAGAAGTAAAACTTGTATTTGCTTGCATAGGTTTAGGAGAACACTTACTGTTTTCAGTGGAAACTTTTGAAATTAATATTAAAGTTGTAATTTATCAGATTTAAATTTTGTGACAGCTAAGTAAAGCTGGCTATAGTTAGCTATCACAAAATTCCTCATTTTCATACATAGTTGGAATTTACATAGTTCTGTATAAGTTTACATTCTTCAAGATCTCTGAAAATTTATGGAAAGGAAAATTTTCCATCAGATACATACTCTCAGTATAACTATAAACATTATGAAATGATGAGAAATATTTATTAATATTTTCCTTCTTTTTACATTACTTGTTAAGTATAGCTGAAGAGGGTCTCAATAGGGCCAAAAATGCCTCTAAATAAAGTTTTTCTTTATTTGTTTAGTGTAATGTATTCTTTTTTCTTTATATCCAGCTTTAGAGCTTAGGTGAATTGAATTTTATTCGTTTTTAAATTCAGTGATTATTAATCATAGTTTATTGGAAAATGCCCTGAAGGGGCAGAAAAAAAGGTGAATATACTCGAAGAAGTCTCAAACATTAAAAAGAGCTGTACAAACATCAATACGAAACATACAAGACTCAAAATCAATTTTAAAGCTGAAGTATGCTTTAACCTCTGAACTTGGAAAAAAAATCTCTTCACCAAAAATGTATATTCCACAGCTGAACAAGTAAAACGTTAGAGAGTTATCCTCTTGCAATCTGCAGATCAGCTGGATGGCTGCGTGGTAAAGCTTTGGCTTACCATCCTGAAGGATCCGGGTCCAAAACCTCCTGTTTTTTCAGGAGGGGTCCAGGCCCAGCCCGTTGAATCCCATCCTTCAACCATCCAGTTGACCCCATCATGGGTGTTGACCAGCCTGTGATGGGCTCCACAAGTGGTCGCTGCCAGATATAGTATATCCCTGGTGCGATATGGCGGCTTTACCTACTTAACAACCAACTTGCAATCTGCAGAATGTATTTCTCAATATATGGTTGGAATATTTCAGCTTCAGACCAACTTCCAAAAGTAATTTTAAGCTGCTTCTGGCCATTCTGTTAGTTATGGTTCTCTCAGCTATGGGCAGACATTATTAAATTTAAAATTATGTCTTAGCAAAAACATGTTTACAATGAAGTTGTGTTCAATTTCCACAAAAAATTAACCGATTTATATTTCTTTATGGAAACTGATGGAAAGCCTGTTTAATTTGTCAGGAATCAGTTCCTGACAAATTGTATTCCTAGAGACCAGATTTACCAGGAATGCAATTTTAATATTAATTAATTCATTTTAAAAGACATAATGACAAAAATATATAAAATTGAACCAAGTTTAAAAATATGTAAAAAATGACATTTCTGTGAATTGGATGTATCAAAACGTTATTTTTACCAACGTAAAAATATCGTTTCTTTGGATCGGACATTTTTCTCGAAATTGTCAGATACGAATAAAGTAGGAGTGCACTGTTTGCAAAACAAGACAAAATTACTACCGATCGAAAGGAGAAGTTAAATCACGAAAATTTACCAAAGGAATCGGGTCAAAAGTCAACCGCGGACGAAATACAGAGGGGCGAATTCCGGCAAGATTTCACTTCGTCTCTTGTAATATAGCGCGTGGCGGCGCAGACTGCAGCCTGGCTAACATAAAACTCTGGTGTTCCGCGATACACGTTATAAAATTAGATTCACCCCACCGACTGATGATTCGGCAGTTCCGTTGTATTGAAGATTCGTTCAAAAATGTATACATTAGAATATAAAAGATTAGTTCTTCATCGATCGAATCTCTCTATCTGGTTGGCGGTTGACTTCCCGTTTTGCCGACACCACCAACTTATCCAAATGAAGTGTAAAAACACGTCTCCTATTATATTTTCTTTTCGAACCGAAATCCATTATAGAGTTGGGTCGAGTTTTGCTCCGAAAAAGATCTAAGCATTCCTTCTTTCATCGAATTTATTAATTCAGTTTACATTTTGACGAACTTAAGAAAGAAATTCGGTTATTTAAAGAAGTCTGAAAAGACGAATTAGGCAACCGACGATAACAAAAGTACTTTTTCATCTTTGCGCTATTTATACACTGACGGAAAAAAAAATCCCAACACCAAGAAAAAATTATTGTAGACATCATATCGCACGAGGTATATTCTACATCTGGCGGCGGCAACTTAGAGAGCCCATCACAGGCTGGTCAACACCCATGATGGGGTCAACAGATGGTTGAAGGAGGGAGTTCAACGGCCAGGCTCGGACTCTCCTGAAAAACTGGATGTGAGGGACCCGGATCCTCCAGGATGGCAAGCCACAGATTTACGACGTGGCCATCCAGCCGACGCTAAAATTAATAATAAAATAATTAATTGTATCTTGTAATGAAAATGAAAAATTCATTAAAATTAATGATGTTAAAAACTTTGAAGTAAGAATTGCAATGAATCTTTTAAATATTTTAAATTTTTAGCTTAATTAATAAACGTGCTAACTATCAAATAGTAATTACCATTATAAAACACTTTATGGCAATTTTTATGATATTACTCAAGTGTAGTAAATATCCATAATTTATAATTAATTTTTTACAACAATAATATTGTAGTTTATTTGAATTTTTTTAATCATTTGATAGGTTGGTGATAAAATATATCTTTTACTATTTTGCATTGTAGTTCCTGAAATATATAAATAAATGTATCAAAAAGTAATATTTGTACTTTGTTGCTTTATTATATGCTTTAGAATAGGGATGCATAGACTTCTTAAGACCAAGGGCAACATAGATTACACCAAAACACAATGAAAGTTATATATCATATCGTGTTTATTAATTACATGTTAGAAACGTAATCAACGAATTTTAATTGGATGAGTGGCATTGCATTGCTTTACCAATTTCTTTTATGCTAAATTCGACATTTCTAGTTGCTAAATGTAAAACTGAATTTAATTTTCGTTAGTTAAGCGGCAGTGCTTCCTTAGGTGCATGCACAGTTTTTTAAATTACCTATTTTATACACATAAAAGCAGTAAAAATAAAAAAATTTATTATTATAAATATGATTGTTATATTTTCCTTATTGTTTAAAAATATTATGATCGAAATACTGTAAAAATAATTTCACATCAAAAAAATATTACTTAAAAATGCATTGTTCAAAAACTACAAATATTGTTTCACTGATTGTATGATTGTTAAAATAACACGTGGTGAGGAGAGCCGCTGCTTTAGAACATGTCAATGTTTTTAGAGATAGTTAAGCTTTCTGTCAAGAGTACAACAGTCGGAACCCATTAACACGTGGTTTTACCATGACTATCTTGGTAAGCATTCGTTGTGATATCACTCATAAACATCTTCGTCGTTAAATCTCGTGATCAGTGAGATTAGCTGCACGTTCAACCATTTTGTATTGGCCAAATCACACAGAAAATTCATATTAATGTTGGAACTTATCGCTCAATTTATATTAATACTGTAACTCGCGGTTCACTTAACCCGCGGTTTAGTAACCATGGATTACTCCCGATTACCTCATGTTAACGGGGTCAGACTGTAATTTTGAATCTGCTTACAATAAAGTTTAAAAGAAAATTCTGACAAAACTAACTTATAAAAATGCCTTAAATATTATTTTTTAATTTCAAAAATAAATTATGTATGATATCTTTAAATCGTTTTTATCCTTTAAATTCTAGAATGGAATTACAGGTCATATAAAATAAATATGTCCATCGTCAGTCTATTATTCTACCAGTTCGATGTCTTGATTATTATCTGATTTGAATGAAACTAACTTATATTCTTGGTACAATTAGGCAATCAAATAATCCATATAAGAATCTTATTACTGATTAATTGAAGAGGATTTGTTCACAGTAAAGGAAGTAAATTGTATACAAATATATTTTTTATCGGCCGGATTGGCAGTGTGGAACGCTTACGTTTTCCACTCTGGAGGACTAGGGTTCGATTCTCAAGTCCCACTGCTTGAAAATATTTATCATGGGGTCCAGGCCTGACCCATCGATCCCCTCTACAACAATCCAGCAGGAATCGGCAGCCTGTGGAAGGACTTGTTTCGACCCGTCACTTAGTGTTCTAATAGAATGGGAAGTGACGTCATCTATTAGCTAATATATATATATATATATATATACTGCCAACTGATGATATCGCTTCCGAGTTTATTGAATATTACTGCTTTACCATGCGGCCATTCGGACAACTATCCAAATAAGGTAATAATTCTCATGTTATCATGCTAACGGACGGAAAAACTAATTCATATACTCTTTTATTTCATTTAGGAATGGCATAAACAGCGAAAAATACATGCAATAATATGAAGTGAAATTTTTTTATTTGAATATACAGTTTCTTATCCATTTAATAAACTCACCTGGAATTATCGATGGTATGGATAGAAATTGGCTTGCAATTATATCTAAATACATTCCGAAATTTTATTTTTAAGTCAATTACTGAATACATCGATAAATATATAAAGATTTTCCAGTAATTGATCTAAAAATAATAAACATGAATAAGTCCAAAAAATGAATTATATGAAATATATTCAGGAAAATAAGTTTTAACAATCATATTTTCAGCTTCAATCAAAATTTCAGACTACATATTATATATTTAGAGCGCTCCTATCTTTGCTTGAAAAAGTAATTTTGCGAAAACTAAATTAAATTGTCGTTTTATCGTTTTAAAATGAATCGTAACCAAAATCAGTCCAATAAAAACTGTTATTATATATTGTTCAATGTCTTCTGACACTAAACAGCAGAATCAGAAAAATTTAAACAGTATATTCGAAGTTTTCAGACACTTAGATCTGACATGAAAACTGCATTTAAACTTTCATAACCATAATGTCTTTCTAAAAAATTCCATCAGATTTTCTCCACCCAAACTGGTGATCTCGAAAAATTCTAAGTAGTTCTTGATCATCTTATGTAAGATTGTTAACAAAATTACATCTTATTTAAATCAAAAAGGAGAACATAAACTAGTAGTAGTAGTAGAATAGAGAGGGGCGTGTTTCTGCCCAAGCACCGCGACCAACGTAGGTCTATTGGCACACCCAATCAAATCACCCAGAAGAAGGCCTGTCTTAAGAACAAACGACAGAATATTCTTCAATAGGACAGAAGCAAGATCCTCAGAAACAGGAAAATACATCTCCAAGATCATGCCTAAGCCACGAAAGGGCCACACATTTACACAAAATGTGGAGAGGAGTTTCCTTCTCATACAAGATAATAATCAATTTTTGAGGTCATAAAATGCTTCGGGCAACAAGAAACCTTAAAAGTATTTTTAATTGGACTACTTCGTATCAGTTGGAAGATTGTCCTTTGTAATTTCCTATCCAGTGTACAGTAGGTAAAGACGTCAACAATTAAAGCTTTGCCGTTATTTGTTTAGACGTGGAAACCTACCGTTAAGATCAACTTTTTACTTCCATGATTAGCCGCCAATGCTTCGAAAGTAATCCGAACATCAGCTTTATTTCAAAGACTTCCCACATTCTTTTCAATTAGTTTCATTTTTTTGTCTAACTTTGACTCTAGTTTGTTTCTGCAGAAGAAAAAAAAAGACAGAAACGTTCGATTGTATTTCTTTACAATAGAAGACAATATATATACTGTATATAACGTATTTACTGTAAATCACATTTATAAAAAGAACAGACAATAAAACGTGTTAAATTGAAATGATTAGAAGCAAAATGATTGTTAGCAATAAGACGATTCGTCATTCTACTATCCGGTTTAGCAGTATCCATGAGTAATTTGCTTTAATGAATTTCCAGCGTGAAAACGGATTTCCCCATTCGGTTTCAATTAAGCATTAAAACAAACAGGAATCGTTTATTAATGATTTGTTTCTTTTTTAAAACACAATTTTTGAACATTTTTAAGTAAATAAAACGTCAGCATGCTGTTTTTTCTAGTATAAATTTCAACGCTTCTTCCAGAGTTTTCTTTTTTATACGTGTTTTAAAGAATAAAACGTTTTTCTTCCACTCTTTTACAATTTTTCTGCGGAAATATTCAGAAAGAAACACCTGTGTACACATTTCTTCTGACATCATAATGTCAGCAACACATGGACGGTTGATATGTCGCACTAGTTATATCCTTATCAAATGCGAGTTTTTTCCAGAAAATACTCGTGTTACAGTTAGTGAACACAAACTTTATCGTCATAGCATTTACCGAATTGCAAGCACAGTTTACAACTAAAAACATTCCCTTAAAAAAACACTTTTATGTTGTTTTATCGTTACTCAGTGCATTCAAAACAAACAGATGCTTATGCAAAACATTGATGTCTATGTTACAAATGATTTCCAAGCTAACTAATGTCAGATGAGGTCGCTAACATAGGGCATTACCCTTATGCAACATGCTGAGTCTTAAAGGTAGTTCCACTGTTCTACATCAATGTCCTGCAGAGAAACGAGATTCACAGATACTGTTACACAGTGCCAGATCAATTAGAGGTGTGACCTTCGACGTTAGTATCTGGTTACATTTTTTATATAACACAAAAACGAATAATATACGCCAGTACTTTACCAGGTGCTATCGTCAACTGGAAAAATAAGAATTTTCCATTAGAATGATAATGCAGAAAAAATATACATATATATACCATTTATAGCTAACGACACATATATTTCTGCGAATTTATAAATAATAATAATAATATTTGGCGAACTGTATAATTTACTTGTTAGAATAAACCTCTATATTTATAAAAATAGTTTTTTTTCTTCAATCATACATGCAAATATATATATATGATTTCTGGAAGAATTACGATATTGTTTTCAGTAACCGAACACGAAGAGTATAAAATATTAAGAAAGAAAATATTCAATTTTTGACGCATCTACTTTAGATATGAATGCAAACTTTGTTCATCAAATATTCTTAAAGTATTGATTCTTTACGGCTCTTTTTTCTTCTTCGTCTTCCCTTGTTTCGTATGTGGACCGTGCATATTGTAATTTCTGTCTGGAGGTAATGCCAGAGAAAGAAATTTTTGTAAGGCAACGAAACCACTATGCTAATGGACTTTTGCTTCGTTTTGTCTTTTCGTTTGATCACAGCCATCCAAAACTTCAATAATTGTCTTTGACTGGACAGTTAGCATATCAAATAGGTTGTGAACGATAAGACAGAGAGAATGAGAGAGAGAGAAGGAAAATTCTTGATGCCAGTTCGTAGAAAATAATAAAACGGTGTTGAATTGCAAAATACCTGTTAATAATCTTCGAAGAATGACTTAGTAATTCACTTCAGTCACTATCGCTTTTGTTTAGTGAATATTCTCATATAAAAGACACTAAAATAATGCATTTTTTTTTCTGGATACGCGTTTATCCATCCAAGTGTGATTATTTCGATGACGTTAACCCGAACATGGCAAACATTTATCGTTAAAAAATTAATTTAATTTTAAATTTAACATTTTATTTACATAAAATTATTTTATCGCTTTATACTGTTAGTAAAATTTCTGAATTAATTTTATTTTTCGGCAAAGAGAACTCAGCATTAATAAAAATTTAAATTAATGAATATTTATATGCTTTCCATTAATTATAATATACTCCACCATTGAGAACGTTAAATTTTATTTTATATTCTATTCTTTCTGATTAATGTATAATTAAATAAATGAATATATTGGTTACATTTTGAACTAAGTTAAACACATTAACTAAATGTTACATAAAATAGGAAGTTATAATTTTATTTTCGCGATAAAAAAAAAGATATACAGTATAATAAATCTTATTACAGTGTACCTAAGTATTAATTATCAGATAAAAATTGAAAAATTTAATAATCGTAGATTTACTAAGTTACCACCATTATTATTGTTTCCATCCTTAATAGATAAGATGTGAAAAACGAGGCAGAATGGCTATTTTTCTTTATTATTATCTTTATTTCTCTTGTGAGATTGATTCTTTCATTTCCTTTTCGCTATTTACCTACGAAATAAGGTAAGAAAAGCTGAAAGCACCTATTTCCAACAAAACTGCGACCTTTGTCTTATCTGCAACTAGGTCAAATCAACTTTGATACATTGTCAATGCTTGTTTCTCTCACGAGAAGAGAGCACATGTTCTGCACTCGACTAGCTCAATTCAGATAAGGAAATTAAAAAGTTCTTTCTTGTTACTAGTTAAAACAATTAGCTAATTTTGTAAGAAAAGACTTAATTTGAATTATTTTTCTATGGTTTTCTGAATAAAAATTTTATTTTATTTTCGTATTCGCTTCTATAACGAAGTTTATCTTAGAGTTACTTAAAGGACGTTGAAAAATCCTCCATTTTATTGAAAAAAAAATAACAAAATTTTTAAATTTAATTTTAAAAAATACTATAAAGCCAATGAATTAATATTATTCTATCAATATTTTCTATAGAACTATATAAAGAAATAATTTATTTATATAAAAAACTTACTGATTTTTCAATATTTTTTAAAAGCAAAAAAAAAATTCCTGTGTATTTAGATTAAAATGAAATTTCTATTGAATAATAAAAAATCGATTGGAATACATAAAAGAACTATTGTGTTTAAAATTTCGGATATTTACAAGCGAAGAAATATTGTAAAAACATCTATATAAATAAATAGGGATCGGTCGCTATTTATTTATATAGATTTCGCATGAGACTTGTTGGAATGGAAACATCGGTGTTTCCATTCCAACAAGTCTCATTCGAAACTCCATGTTGCTTAGCAACAAGTTTACTTTGGATTAGCTGGAAACGATTAAAGCAAAAGACTTGCAGCTAGCCAAGTCCGATTAGAAATGTTGTTAACCTCTTTACTCCAAAAGCTCTTGCCTTGTTTTCTCTTAGAACCACTTATGTCGCATTTGAACTAAATGTTTTTAATTTATCTTAATTCTCCGATAGACGAACATTTATTTTTCTAAGCATAGACGCAATAATAACATTTATACTTTAATTATACTTATATAAATAATACTACCAGCGATCGACATATACTGGATAAAAAATTTGTAACAGTAGTTATATCGTTATAACACTAATTAATGCCGAATATTAAATATATACTTGATAGAAATTTCGCGTGATAATGGTTCGCATCCTGTTTTCCATCATTCTACTCATAGACAACGTGTCTAGAACGAAGTGGCAAATGCATCAGTCAATCAACCGTTATGTCGTTTGATAAATATAGTGTTGTTGTTTCCAGTTTGAATATTTTAGCTGAAGGAACTCTCCAATCTTTATTGTGTACATAATTCATTTTTAGTCATCGCGTATTCGTCTCTTCACGTTGTTGTTTGCTGAATAAAACAGGAAGCAACTACATCTGTATACATAATAATGGTTTAATTTCGTCTGCTCGGAATGAATGTCGAAGGCAACTGTTGCCACATGTTTAAATGAGTAATGTGTATTCCACTGATATACGAATTTTATATATATTCTAGTAATATTCTAAAAACTTAAAAAATTTTCTACTAATATTTTTTTTTAAAAAATACGAGAAAAAATTCATTAAAACAGTTTTTTTTTGTAATAGTTGTATTTAATTAATTATAAAGAAAAATTTACTGATAAAAACGTGAATAAAAATTCCGATAAAAGTAGTAAATTTTATATAAAGTTTTTAGTTTTTTTTAAATTTCATAGGAAAAAAGTATCGGGATCGATTTAGAGTATTATAGGGTTTACTTTTTGTTTTATTTTTAATTTCATAAAAATAAAATATCTTTTTGAAGAAGACTTGCCAATGGTTTTTTCTATTCTTTTTTTTTTTGAGAAACATATTAGATAACACTGGGAATTCTCCACAGGTTTATATTCAGCTGTGTGCTATTGCGGTCGAAGTTGTGATTGAATGCACTTCTGTGGCAGACCTATTGATTTTTGGCCGTTTTGCCGATAAAACGACAGGTGGATGTATTGTCGATAGAACTGCTTAATTCCCACTTGAGTGCGGAATTCGTTTCTAACTTGTTCAATTGAGAAGATATATTCTTTCCGAATTGCTTGCTTATTATTATTGATGGACTATTGCAAAACTCGCTCATACGATTCTCAATTTTTTTTTTATTTTTCCAAAATCCTTTATCTCCTATCATAATACTAGAGCTTATAATACAGATAGATACATTTTCTGTTTGATCTAAACTTCTGATAGATATCATATATATATAGAGAGAGAGCTTAATATTTTTCGTAAAGAATAATTTGATGGCGAAGATATTCGGTACAGATTATTACTTTTCTTCTATATTCTATAGATAAAAAATGAATGATTTTATATTCTTCTTTTGGTATGATGGAGAGATTAGTTGCGTGATCGATTTTTCATTTAGAAGATCTTTATTAGCGCGAAAATATTAGCAACAATCGCCTATTTTTGCCCGAAGGCAGAAAACTAAACTGATAAATTGATATCCGTTAAAGAGCCAGACAAATATATCATTCAGACTGGGTTTGTTTATGATTAATTCTAATTATTTAAACTTATTGTTATTTTAAGATGGAAAGAGAATATTACCGAATGTCGACAAGTACGTAGTATATCATATTCTAACCTTCTTGCAATTTGTCATACGTTAATGATGTTTAATTTTGCCATTAATGCTTGTATTCGTCATCAGAAAATAACTAACTAAATATATCATTTATTTGGTAAAAGTAAACGCATTTATCGTTATAAATTTATATTCACTAGAGAAAAAAGTATCTTAAAAATGTAGGTTAGTTTACTCAAATCTTATTATTGTTTTGAGTATTCTAAATTTTAATATTTTATCTATAGAAACCGCTAAAAAAAATAAATTATAATACAACAATTTTTTTTCTTTGTTTCTTTTCTACAAAGTTGTATAAAATATTTATATTTTGATATTCTCTTTATGTATAAATATTAAATAATAAGACAGTAATACCAAGAGATCGCTGTAGTATTTATGTAAACATTCTGAATGAAAAAACAAATTTGTTATTATGTTATTGCTTGACATGATCGGATTTTTTTTATTTAAATAGCGTAAATAATACAATTAATTAAATATTAAAATTAGAATTTTATTTTCTCAACAAGAATTTTCGAAAACAGGAATTATATTCGAATATTCTTCAATGCAATATTAATAAACAGTTTTTGAGTGAAAACTGACAACAAGAAGATACTAATAGAATATTTTTTTAAATAATTTTTATATTAAAATTCTTATTCTTTATATAGTAGATGATATCATTTATTAATTTCATCATTTTAGCTGTGAAAGTTTAGGTAAAATATCGTATATTGCTATTGAAGTGAATAAAAGTGTCGTAATACAAAAATTCATTGAATTCTTCAGGATGTTAAAATATTTTTGCGCTTCTTATATCCAGATTTATTCGGATTTTACTTTGTTTAAGTTCTTCATAAACAAAATATCATTTGATAGAATTATATCGTAATTTTTCCGAGAAAATACATAGAAATTATCCCGTAGATTGTAAAGATAAAAACAAAATATCCACTGAAAGCAACAGAAAATATAAAGTTTTTGTTTGGAAAAGTGTATAAAACATTTTTCTGTACAGAAATGTAATGCATTAAAGCAGAAATATTTTTTAACATTCAATGTAGACAAAAATAAATTTTGAAGGTTAGTTTTTTTTTTTTTTTTGTGATCGTTCGGAACGATGACGATAAATATTTTTCAGAAAGGTCATCGAAATTATCACTGTGTCGCTATCATAATTTTATTCAGCTGGATTCGAAAATATTTTCGGAATTTAATTTAGACATCCGAATATATAGTAGATTCTTTTAGTTTAGACATTCAGCTGATTTTTTTTCCTTCTTTTTCTTTTACAATCTAGACTTACGGTTAGTTAAGTAATGTTTTTATTATTAAAATATACGCCTACTGAATAACACTTTCTGAAAATTTTGATTTGAATAATTCACTTTCATTTCGATCAAAATTTTTCTAAATTATATAGTATGCACTACATTTAAAAAAAAAGGTTAATCACGACTATATTTTTTATTACTGTTATTACAACTAAACACGATTACGTAAAGTAACTCATTAACTATACAGTATCTGTATTTTTGTCATTTAAATATTTAAATAAACAAGTTTTATGTCAAATAGCGCAGTAAAATGCTGTTCATTCGGATTAATAGGGAAATTTATTATTTATGCCGGATTAGCGATATTCCGGATTATCGAAATGAAACTGTTTGATTATTAAAAATGTGTCAAACCCAATATTAGCAATGTTTATGAAAAAATAGATGTTTTTAGATAGATGTTTTTGTATGTTGTTGAGTTATTTTTACCCATTACAATCATTAAACATAAATAGATGGTACTTTATTTATGAAAGAAAGCAAGTACAGTATTGTGCAAAGCTTTTTTAAAATATAAAAAAATTATATAATGTGCATATAATAAATTTTTGTTTGAATAAAACGATACTCGGATTAACGATGTTTTGCTGTAGATATACAATAATTTTAATTTTATAACAAGCAGACAAATTTTGTTTATAGTTTCAAAATCGAACTTAATTTATATAATTAAACTTACAATTTTTTATCACAACGTTTCAGCTTCTACAAAGAAAAATATTATAGAATATTTGTTATACCGTTTTAATTATTCTTGTTGATTTTTGAAGTTTATTTTGCATAAACTTTTTATTATATTAAAATAACACGAAATACTATAGCTATGCAAATAATTTCCTTTTATATTATGTACAAACAACATGGAAAATATAAATAAATAAATATATATATATATATTAAATTTGCATTATATATATTTAAAATTATAAACTAGTTGCTTAACATAATAAAAAGAAAATTATTATTGATTATTTTTCTTGTGCAAACATTAATGCATCAATACAGTTATAAATCATTAAAAAGTATTGTTTTTTTTATTTTGAAAGTGTTTAATACTCCGTATACGTATTTTTATTCTGGAATAACTTTTGTATATCATCAAAAATGTTCTCGTAAAATTTTGTACGATAGTTCAACGTTTCAATAAGAGTTTGTTACGTGGGACCATCTGTCTATGTTGATTTAAGAGAATAGCCAAACAGCGATACTTTAACATTAGCGTAAACATTTATAACTTAGCCACCTGCCTCTGGTGACCTGAAATTGGTGGAACAAGTGGCCAATCTAGAAGTTTAATGTAATAATATATCTAAATTTCGTGTCAGCTTTTATTCAATTTATTTCGCTATTCAAAAGAAATATTGCTTTTAGAAAAATATATCTTGAAAAAGTTCACATTATTTACCCTGAGATCAGAAAGTTTTCGAATAATGGGATGTCCGAACTTCATTTTTCTTTCTTTTATCAACTCTGTAATTGTCTTTACTAATCAGTTATGAATATTATAAGCCGAACCGAATTCAAAACTGTTGATCCAGATGCCCTTCTGTAAATAAGTTTCTAGTCAAATATGATCTATGTTGTAATACCATTTTTGTTCTTTTTGATAAATAATAGCCAAGACACTTCTCTATATAAAAATATAAGAAAGTAAGGCTCAATCTGCACAACAAGTTCTTAAATTGAAGTTAAAAAGAAAGAAAAAAAAACGATTCGCGACTTTGTCGATAATCAATATTTTAGTGCAACATAAGATATGTTGGTTTAATAAAGTTAGCAAATAGACGTTGACTTGATTCGACATCCTTCTCAGAGATAACTTCCCTTTAAATTTCATTAAACAAGGACCTGCCAAAAATTATTAAGATAATTATGTACTCGGTGCGATCTCATAAGCATCATTCTATAATATAAATTTTGCACATATTAATTAATTAACCGTGTTTATATTTTATTGGCTTTTTAAAGTAATAAGAAATATAATTTTTAACTAAGTCATTAATAATTCTAGTTATTTTCTAAGACAAATTTATCATTATGCAATATTTTGGCTTTCTTATAGAAACATTTCTACTAATTAAAGTATATTTTTATGTATTATATAAATATTGATAAACTTCTTTAATGTGGAAGTCGCGATTTATTATTGTCTAATCTCATACACCAAATCATATAAATATTCGATCTAAAGTATAAATTTATTTAAGGAATAAAATTTTTAAATATTTTCACTTCTTTAATTATTACGTTTAGAATGAAAATTTAATTTTGAATTTAAAATTATTCCTATTGATTCATGCAAATTTGCAGAAATATCTAAACCATTTAAATATACAGTATTGGAAAGGGAGCTGAAGTAATGAGCAATCATTTAACGTAATTTAGATAAATAATTTATTTGTACGGCATTAAAATAACCTAAAGAAATATATTAGATCGATTTATATAGTTAAAGGATATTTTTTGAAACAATCAACAAAAATGGATAAAGCTTAATTCTAGAATTTCAATTTTAAAAGTATTATGAATATCATTTTTAATGCATAACGTAATATTTATCATTTATGTGTTATGTATTAAAACTTTAATAAATTGTCTGGCTTATATTTGAAGCATTTCAAAAATTTCGTCAAAAAATAAGCAATTATTTTAAATAAATCTAAGGAGTTTTGATAGTAAATAGATCTTGAGTGCAATTAAATTCTTGTCTAGTATAAATTTAATTTTGATTATTATTAAAAAGAAATCGATACTCATAGCTACGATTCTATTTAAAAATCTGATCACAATCTCTTTAAAAAAAAATCCAAAAATTCCTTTTATAGAAGAAAAACATTCGCTATGTATTTTTTATATAAAATTGCTTTTATTATTAGATTTAATAGATTAGAAATAGCAAATTTCAAAGATGAAACGCTCAGGACTGTAATTAGAGTAGCCGCCATATTTACAAGATGGCGGATCAAAATAGAAAAATGTTTGCAAATGTCTTCAGTGATCCCTTTAAATGCAATTTGATTTGATCCGAGTAGGACAGGTAAATTATAAAAAATTGTTATACAGTAATTTGAATGGGTATCATATTTTTTAAAGTGGTGGACATAAATAAAAATTTCCTTTTTTCAAAAATTATTAATGTGACATCTACCTTACAAGAATGCAATTTCATAAGCCTTCTTCCATTCTGACAATAAGTTAAGAACTATCTATTCTATTTTTATAAAAAAAAGTATCTTCAAAGTAATAGCACGGTTAAAATGCATTTAAGAAGCTTCACTTTAAAGTTAAATTAAATGAAAGCATTTTGCTGCTAGAAATCACCAGCATATCATACATGTGGCCGAACTCAGCATTAGAAAAGTGAAGTTTCAGAGATGCTAGAGAGAAAATTCACTTCGTGTCTTATGAATATAGTAGGATAAGATGAACATCTCCCGAAATCACGCAATTTTATCTCGCTTTACAATGGCAACTTTTAGGTACACTTCAGAAATTTTGTTAGTAGGTACTTTATTTTTGTTTGGAGCTCGTTTTAGCGAATTGTTTCAAATATATTTAATTAAAATCTTAAAGTTAATACAATATTATCTCATAAAAATTGGATTTTGACAATGCAAATTATGAGAATATGCAAATTTTAATGGATAATATAATTTATTTACTTTATATATAATGTATATCTATCCGCATACAAGCATATAGCAACCTATATATTAAAATAATTATAGAGTAATTTACTATAAAAAGCTTATTTTGAACAACAATAGTCAAACTTCTCAAAAGCTGAAACATTTTTGATTCAAATATATCTGTTTCCTTATATTACAAATCCTATAAGCCGAAAATCCTAAGATCCGGATGGAATTATTCCTCCACATATAGCATTGTTACAACTTGACTCCACACTAGTCGGAAAATTGTTTTGAGGTTCGCTATGGACAATGTCTAAAGCGTATGTGAATCGAAATCCATTTTCAGAAGTTTCAAGTTAAATCGCATATAAAAATATTTTATAACCGTGAATGATATCAAAAATGTCTAAAGAAAATAGTCCCGATACAGCCACCATCATTCCCATATATAAAAAAATCATTTAGAATATTATTAATGCTTGAAAAATGTAGAAAATATTTCTTCATGCTCTACAAATGATATAAAATTTTATAAAATATAAAATCTTTCATGATTTCTTTTTAACCTATCGATGTCCAAAAAAATGATAAAAGAGAGACTTTTTTGGTAAGAAAAATTAGAAAATATTAAAATTAATAAACACACTCAATTTTTTTAATTAAAATCCCTACATACTGAATAAATGGCCAAAGAAATAATATTAAGAATATCTCAAATGTACGAAGTGACAGGTTAATTTTCCATTATTCGGTAATGCTGTAACAATGTGAAAAATTAATGAAAGTATAAAATTTTACTTGACATTTTCTTTTTTTTTTAATTCAATTATAAATTAATTGAATAATGAAATTTGAACTATTAATATGCCATTACCGGTGCTATGATCAAAAACTATTAATGAGAGACATATGTTAAAAATTTTCTTCTGCAATGTTTGTGACTGACTGAAATTTATAAAATTACATTAATTAAAATAATCTGCTATAGTTAACGATCAGACTAAAAGCAGGAAAAATATATATATTGTTAAAATTTAATAAAAATTTCGAATTTTCGCTACATAATAACAGTGTTGTCTAGTGCACAGTTCAAACAAGATTGTATTGTGTTTAGAATATTTCTACGAGATGCGAATCACGTAGAAAGATATATTTCTATATAGAAAACTTTTAATAGCGAAATTGAAATTAGTATTCTAAATGACGCTAATTCGTTTCAGATTAGATTCATTTAGAATGTACTAAATTTGATGAATTTTTAGTTGAGAACAGAATATTTATGAGTTTCTTTTTTATTCGACATTAAATTCAGCTTAAAATAATATTTTATAATAGAAAAAAATTAAATTTTTTATTAATAAAAAATAAATGTGCAGTTTCAAAGATATTCAGATGTGTAAGTGTTTTTGTTCAATTTCCATAAAAAACAAAAAAGTCATTAAAACAATTTACATTTTTGCAAAAATATCATTTATGGCCTTAAATTGTCTTATCTATGCTTCAAAATGTGCTCATAAATGTCATTCGACCATTCTATTAAAGGTGTTTATTTATGTATATCAAATTTAAGCATTGTTGGACTTCACAGTTTTTGATTTATGCAAAAATGTTTTGAATGAATTAACCATGTAAGTTGAAGACTTACTGTTTATAAATATTTATAAATATTTCATTACAAAAATAGGAAACTTTGATATAAAGAGAGGATGAAATAAAGTATATATTCTAATAAATTTTGTTATAAACTAACAAGTAAGCTAAAATACTAAATATTAACTGACAGGCAGAAATATTCTATATGCTGGTAAATTATACACTATTTTCTGATTGTTAAATATTTTTCCTCACTTCTATATTATATATCATTTAAGTACAGATGATTTCTAACTTATAATAATGCAGGTTGACAATGAATGCTGAAATATTGTGTATCACTATGGTAGATGTCATGCACCACTTGCAGTTCTTGAAATATCTGAATGGTGGTCATATTGAGCTTCATGTGTAATTAACAATAAATATTGACGTGCATTATTCAGAAACTTTGTGTGTATTGTCTCATTTGGTGATTACACATTCCTTGATCACATATTCTAAGTTTCTGCAGAGCCTCAATACCTCTTGTTGGCAACTTTTGGTATTAAATTTTTTTCTTTTGAAATCAAAACCACATGTTCCATTGTGTATGTCCACCAAATTTTGTTACCATTTTGTCCAATACATGACACACTAGAAAGCTCTGAACACCTCATGTTATTTTATGGCCACTCTTTATTTTAGATCTAACAAAAAAGATGCAAATCTTTAAAAATTGAGAGATCAAAAGTAGTAAAAATAATATTAAATAATGACCATATATTATAATGGATAAAATTGTTGCATATCTTTTATATGTTATTAAATGTAATTATCAGAATAAAATAATTAAATTGTAAAAATAAGTCTTATTCTGTTTTATGTTGAATAATCACTGAAACTATAATTACAGGGTCTCCCAAATTTCATATGACTTCATTTGTGATAATGTTTAAAGTCAATTTGATCTAATGTAAATTATTAAATAATTATTATAGTAAAATTAAACACCATGCACTGAATGAAAAGCTTATGTGCAAGGTAAGAAATCTGATATAAGATGATCATTATTTCCAGCCAATTATTTCATGTTATGATTGTTAATATGATATACAATATCTTTTTACTATTGATAGTAAAGACAGACATTCAGCAAATATGTTACTATTAACTTTGATATTATTTCTTTGACTGAAAATATATTAACATACCAAAGTAATCTAATGTTGCAAAAAAAGGATTCATCTTCAACTTATAAACAAGAAATCCTCTACTTATAAACATTATGCATTCCTGTAGCTCTTCATAAGTTAAAATTTATTTTTATAATACAAAATACTGTATCAATTAGACATATCTTACATAGAGATTTATTAAAAAAAATCATCAAATTGAGGTAAAATTTTTTTGATGGAAAGCTTTGCTATCTTTTAAATAATATGCAATATATTAAATGATAAGTAGATTTACAAAATATATTCTACTAAACTGTTTTATCATCATAATTTTTAAAGGTATTTTCAAATTTTTTAAAAATTCAGAAATTGTATGAAATCAGATGCTGATATATGTGAAAGTTCATAAATTGAATGCTTTTAATTTGTAATTTATAGGGTGATGTAATAATTTTGGCTATTACTGTAAAGTTCTACAATAGCCAATTTTTAATTCATTTTGTAATTTTCCATTTATTTTGCTTATTATAACTTTTTAAGAATTAAATACAGATTGCATATGTAGATCAAAACAATACTTATTTGATAATGTTTTGACTTATTTTAATCATATTCAGCACCTAATATTTAGTATAAACATAAATAACAATATTCTTATATAAATTCAATAAACTAAATTTTGGTTTACAAGGAATATTGTATATTATTAAAAAAAAAATTTAATACACATAAGCATTAATGAAATGCATACAATATAGCAATCTAAGCAATCTTCAATTTATGTAGATTTGATATGCATAAGTCTATACTTATATAGGATTATTTTTAGTAACAAGCCAGGACTGAACCCAGATCAAGTCCGAAGGTGTGGGACTTGGAGTGGAATCTGGATTCTCCAAGATGATAATTGACTGCTTTAGCATATGATTTATATGCTTATTCTTTTTTAACTATTTTTAGTGTTACACCAATATTGTATAATGTATGTTACAACATATGCATGTTTTGATTTACATAGTTTTACAGAAACACTCCATCTACTTAATTTGGAAACTGTCTGTATTATTGATTTTCTTGATGTAGATTATCCATACATGATTTTAATTATTTTTAACTGCTTGATTGTATATATAAATGTCAATATGTTTTCTGTTAAATTTCATAAATCAATGGTACTGAATGTAATGATATAATAGCTATCTGGAAAATTTGTTCAAAAATTAGAAAAATTTTGAGATTTTTTGAAAAAATAAACTCTTAGAACAATAAATTTTTATAATTTATAATATAGGTATATATCTAGAATATATTATTCTTCTATATACTTACATAGACAAGTAATTTTTGACTTACAACCAACTAGTATTTATTAATGCTATCAATAAATAGTCAATGTCATTCATCAAATTTTAGTCAATGTCATTGATCTGGGTTTGATTCCCTGAATCAATGGTTTGATATACAGAAAGCATCATTTTTGTGTCTGGTTCTTGTGTTTTTGTATTTGTTAAGCTTATTATTACACTCCATTTTATTATAATAAGTATTTGTAGTGGATAATCCATAAATTTTGAATCATTTCTGACTTCCAGCTTACAATGACAGAGTTCAAAACTGTTGGAACTGAACTTCATTGTAAGTTGACTATCTATATATTTGTAAAATACAATAAAACAAAAAATTCAGATTATGCATGGATAATCTCTCTATTAGCTTGGAAAATCAAGAGTTTACAGTATATTCTTATTTTGGTTATAAAAAATGATGAAATGCTTCTTAATTTTGTGTTTTATCTTTGCATTTTTATAATGTTTAAATGCTTGAATAGTATGTGTATTGAATAATTCTATTTATTCAAAGTTAAGATAATATATTTTTTTCCTTAAATTTCAGCATTTTCTAAACTTCTACATAATAAACTACATTTTCTTACATATATTTTTTATTTTTCAGTTGGCATCTCTCAAAAATCACAAAGATTCTGCAGTATTTAAATTTGAACCTTTTATTATGCATGTAAAATGTGATTCACTAAATTCAGCAAAACATCTGGTAAGAAAAAATGCAAAAAATGGCAGTAATTATATAAAAATATTTTAAGTTTATTTAATTATATATAATGGATAACGACGGTTCCACTGGAACAGATTACCGTCGTTAACCAAGGTGCCACTGTATTTAGGTAATTTGATTATTCATATTTGATTAACCATTGTATGTTATTAATAATACTGTATGTATAAATGTGTTGCTTTTTAAATAAAGTGCATATTGTATTATATAACTATTTATTGTTTGTAATTATTTAGTATAATAGAAGTTGATATATTTTAAAAATTTTTTTAAATACTTTTATAAAAGAAATAAGTATAAAATATAAAGTATAATATAAATATATAAAATAAATAAAGGTGTGGATTTTTCAAACACTAAACGTGATGGTGATAAAATTATATATGAAATAAAAATTAAATTTCATTTCTTTAAAATATATTTTCCAAAGGAACGGGCACAATTTTGTGCGAAATGACATCATGATAAAGTGAGCAATGTGGTACATCATATCATGTGATTACTTGCTCATGCATAATCGCATATGACGCAAATGTCACGTGATTAATAGTTTCTTGCTATGACATCAGCAGCACTGTAGTGCTTGCATCTGACTGGTTGATCGTTTGCCAATTTGTAACATAGAAAGTATAGGGAGTTGACCATCTGTATATAACTAATCTGTGACTATGGTGATTGTATTCTAAACTTGTAGAACTGTTATTAGTTTTTGAATGTTATGCTTATTCATGAAGGTGAGTTTTGCTGAAAGCATTTTAAGAAACAAATATCCTTGTTCTCTAAAAAGATGGTTTTAGAGTGCTTATTTTATCCTGCTTTAGTGCTGTATATATGAGCCGTTCACTTGCCAAATCAATTAACTTCACAAAACAAAAAATAGAGAAAAACGATAAATTAATATACATTGCTTTTTAAAATTCCCTTTAAAATATAAATTCAAATAAACATTGTAGAATATATTATTACAGGTGTAGATTTTATCTAACAACATATAAAATGCATAGGATAGTATATCCTTGGAGTAATCGTTATTTTTATTAAAGTTTTTGTGACTGATAGAGTTAATCGATTTGGCAAGTGAAATTCAAAAAGAATTCAATCTTCAAAATATTTTTAAAAATAAATTAATGCAGTAAATATTTCAAATGTTAAACAAAAGTTTGGCTGCTAGACAATGAGTGAGCATTGCAAGAACGAGACCGAACATAAAGAGTTAAGATGGAGTTCCCACTACCAGCCACAGAAAGCGGAATGCTCAAAAACCATCACAGATAAATGCAGGGGTAATTCCGCTTGCCGAGCATTGCAAGAACGAGACCAAACATAAAGAGTTAAGATGGAGTTCCCACTATCTGCCACAGAAAGCGGAATGCTCAAAAACCATCACAGATAAATGCAGGGGTAATTCCGCTTGCGGATTTCACAATCGTGGTAAGCTTCACTTTCCCCAATATTCTTAGAACCATTCCTATGATTAATTTCATATAAGACAAATTGGACACTAAGCAACGAAAGGCACTCACTGTTTATGAAATGATGTATTTATAAGAAAAAAAATGAACAATGTTTCTATGCAATTTTAATTAAAAAGAATCCCGCCATCTTGACTGTCAAGGTTGCCAACAATTCAATGTCACAAAATGCATGAATTCCATTTGTGGATGTTATCAGGGGTGCCGAGAGAAACCCCTGGCCCCGGTACGAACAGGTTTTGGGCCCCTATATATATTTTTTCTTCTTTTTTCCTCTGAAAGATATCAAAACCATACTTATTACATATATTTTACACAAAAAACCCTGGGCCCCGGTACGAACCAGGTTTTGGGCCCCTATATATATATTTTCTTCTTTTTTCCTCTGAAAGATATCAAAACCATACTTATTACATATATTTTACACACAGATTATTCAAATTTTTTAAAAAGAATTTAAATGTGAATAAAAGTATACTATATGCAATTTGAGGAAATTGAGGTTTGACAAATTTTATTTTTTAATTATATTTTCGAAGAAAGTCTTTATAATACCAATTTTTTCAAAGAACAACATCATAGGCTTATGGAACTAACTTTGGGAAATGTCTGCAACTTTTTTAAAATTTTTATTTTCACCTCGGTTATAACGAAAAACTTTCCCGATCAGAATCGTTTCATTATAAACGTATTCCACTGTACAGTATATCATATCCCATTCCTCTAAAAAATTTGTTATGGGCTCTGTCGGTCTGTCAACTCCTTCTCTATTTAAATGAAATGCTTATGTCTAATTGTCATAAATAATTCTTATTTTAACTGTTTAGAATACAAAGATTTTTCTTTACCTTACATTTTTAATTATATTTTCGAAGAAAGTCTTTATAATACCAATTTTTTCGAACAACAACATCATAGGCTCATGAAACTAACTTTGGGAAATGTCTGCAACTTTTTTAAAATTTTTATTTTCACCTTGGTTATAACGAAAAACTTTCCCGATCAAAATCGTTTCATTATAAACGTATTCCACTGTACAGTATATCATATCCCATTCCTCTAAAAAATTTGTTATGGGCTCTGTCGGTCTGTCAACTCCTTCTCTATTTAAATGAAATGCTTATGTCTAATTGTCATAAATAATTCTTATTTTAACTGTTTAGAATACAAAGATTTTTCTTTACCTTACATTTTTATAATACAATTTTAATTCTATATATCTTGTCTTAATTTAAAAAAGTAGAAAAAATTCTTATTATTAGGAAGTGACCCAGGCCCCTCAATCTTCTATGGGTCCAGAGAATTTGTCCCAACTCCCCCCATCTTGGCACCACTGGATGCTATCTCGATGAATTTTACCATTGCAGAAAAGTTGAATCTATCTAGACTCTGGACAGTAGCAGTTTTTATGCCACGGCACCACATTAAAACCACGCTGCTTTCATCATGCGAGTATTTTCCACTGTGGTTCTGTGCTAGTAAGAACAAAAACGTCACAGTCATCGAGTTATAATCGCAGTAGAGTCTCCATATGTTCCGCCTTATTTTTGTATTTAATCATCTTTTATTTTGTTTAATATAGCAAATTATTTATTTTACAAAGGCATTATTCTATTAATATTCACATATAAGAATAACCGATTAATTATTTTTTTTTAATGAGAAAATGGCGATCGACCTGTTGGCCATTCCTGTTATATACCAACTGCTTATACTCTTTATTACATACTAAGTAACACAAGCACTATAATGCAGTAGAAATGTATTCATTTTAGAATACGTCTCTACTGCATTATAGTGCTTCTGTTACTTAGTATGTAACAAAAGTTTGGTGATAGATAATGTCAGAGCATTGGAAGAACAAGGCCAAATGCAAAGAGTTAAGGTTGGTTCCCACTATCCTCCGCAGGAAGTGGAAAGGTCAAAAACCGTCACAGATAAATGCGGGGGCAATTCCGCTTGACAATTCTTACAGTCATTATAAGCTTTGCTTTTCCTAAGATTCTTAGTGCATTTCCATGATTCATTTAATATAAAACAAAATGGATGCTAAGCAGCAAAAGTCACTCACTGTTTATGAAATGATGTTAACAGCTGCAGTAAATGAGTAAACAAACAAAATCAAGGAAGGAAAAATGTTGGATCTAAAATATTTATAAGAAGAAATGCGAACAATGTTTCTATGCAGTTTGATTAAAGAGATGAGATTTAATGACAAAGAATCCTGCTCTCTTGACAGTCAAAGTTGCCAATAATTCGTCACAAAATGCATTGATTTCATTGATGGATGTTATCTCAGCGGATTTTACCATCATGGAAAAGTTGAATCCATTTAGACACTGAATGGTAGCAATTTTTACACTGCAATATGACGTAAAAACCACGCTGCTTTCGTCGTGTGCGTATTTTCTGCCACAGTTCCATGCTAGTGGGAACCAATTTTTAGTTGCAGTCATCGAGTTAATGTTCGCAGTAGAGTCTCCATATGGTCTGCCTTATTTTTGTATTTAATCATCTTTTATTTTGTTCTTAATTTAAAAAAGTAGAAAAAATTCTTATTATTAGGAAGTGACCCAGGCCCCTCAATCTTCTATGGGTCCAGAGAATTTGTCCCAACTCCCCCATCTTGGCACCACTGAATGCTATCTCGATGAATTTTACCATTGCAGAAAAGTTGAATCTATCTAGACTCTGGACAGTAGCAGTTTTTATGCCACGGCACCACATTAAAACCACGCTGCTTTCATCATGCGAGTATTTTTCACCGTGGTTAAGTTATATTTTTTGTGACAAAATGAACAACTTGCCGTTATTATCTAATATATACCATTGTATTAAAAAATTACTTAACTGAATTCTTATTGTTGTATCCTATATGACTAAAGAAAGATCTTGACTAAAGCCAAAAAATTTATTCAATAAAAACTGGTTAGCCATTTTATGTGGGCAATATTGCACCTTTTCTACACATCTCTCAATTGATCCTTCCAATTTAGTGATTTTAAAAGATGTAAAAATATATTTCTGACTTTGAAGAGTAAATTCAGAAAATGTCTTAGGCATAATACAGTACTTATAAACGTTTGAATTGCATTATTGCCACGATTTACATTAGAGTACGGAGTTAATCAACATTCATGTAGGCGGTATCGCACCTTTCCTACACGTCTCTCAATTGATTATTCCAATTTAGTGATTTTAAAAGATATAAAAATATAATTCTAACTTTGAAGTGTAAATTCAAAAAATATTTTAGGTATAATACGACACTTATAAATGTTTGAATTGCATTATTGCCATGATTTACATTAGAATATGGCCAAAAAACTGTGAAAAAATTGGTTAGCTAAAACTTTCATGTAAATGGTATCGCACCTTTCCTTCACGTCTCTCAATCAATCCTTCCAATTTAGTGATTTTAAAAGATTTCAAATATAATTCTAACTTTTAAGGGTAAATTCAATAAATATCGACACTATAAACGTTTGAATTGCATTATTGCCACGATTTACATTAGAATATGGAGTTAACCGAATTGGCTTCTGAAATAAATTATTTATTATTCAATGGCCAAAAAAATTCTTGTCATTTAGTGGTGTTAAGTCTAACTATTAAGGAAATTTATTTTTATAATTGTGTTTTGACACTAAAAATTTCAAAAAGTGGAGTTAATCAATTTAGCTTGTGAACGGCTCATATGAGTGTTATTTGGATTAAAAGTATCATATCAAAAACGAACTTTATGTCCACTAAACAATTTACTTTTTTTATAGAAATTTCAATTATGGCCTTAAATTTTCTTATCTATGCTTAATGTATCAACATTTATTATTCGATGGCCAAAAAATTTTTTATCATTTAGTGGTGTTAAGCCTAACTATTAAGGAAATTTATTTTTAATATAAATAGTTAATAGCCAATCGAGTGTTTTGACACTAAAATTTAAAAAAGTTCAAAAAGTTGAGTTAATCGATTTGGCTTGTGAATGACTCATATATCTTAAAATTTAAAGTTCAGAAAGTGGAGTTAATCAATTTGGCTTGTGAACAGCTCATATTTTACAGCAATGGAAGATTGGTGCATTTCATTTTTGCGAGCATTGCGACATGGTGAAACATTAACAAAACTTCACATTACTTGACTAGTTGCTTGGAAATGATCTAGTTCTTATGATCTTAAATATTCTACAACCTAGGTGTGAACCAGGTTAAAAGAGACACATGATTAACTGTTAATTCCATCTCTCTCACCCGCTGGTTATGAATAAATCCAGAGAGCTTTATATATATAAAGTACTGACAGGGCCAGCTCAAGGTACCGGCAACTCGGGCAGTTGCCCAGGGCGCGCCATGGGCTTAGGGGCACCATCAAGGATCTTCTAAAAAAAAAAAGAAAAAGTGAAAATAATAAATAAAATATTTTTTTAATCTGACGTTTTTAACATAAAAAAGGCAAGTTTATCTATATATATTATAAATTAGGCTCATAAACACTAATAAATTACATGATGTCATGCCAAATCTGTGGGTTGCATTAAGAATAATGCTTACAATATGTATTACTGTGACCGTAAATATGTATTTATAAGCTTTAGTAAACTAAAGTATAATAAAAACATACGGTCCTCCATGTCTCAAGACAGAATGAATTCTTTGGCAATTTTGTCTATAGAAAATGATATTGCAAAGAATATAAATATAGAAAGTGTCATGAAGAGATTTGCTGATCTAAAGGCTAGAAAAAATTGTTTTAGGCAGGCTAATTGTTCATACTCTCCAAATATTGAGTGAGAAAAACATTATTATTGTTCATTGTTTATTAAAAAACAACCCAGGTAATAAACTCATTTCTATATGTTTGGTTTTTTCCTTGTGAAAATTTTTATAATTATACTTAAAAAGGGTGCTGAAATTCAGCTTACCCAGGGCGCCAGCAACCATAGAGCCAGCGGTGGTACTGATGAACTTTGGGATGTGAGTCAGCTTACATGCCCTGGTGGATTAACAAGAACAAATACAATACCAAAAGGAAGATTTGTTCAGACGTTTCTACTAGCGAATGGTAGATGGCATCTTACTGAGGTTTGCCTATTCCATTAATATAGAGAAGATCCATTCCGCCAAATTTTTTTGTGTTCAGCAAGGATGGCGGCTTAATAGGGGGATCTTATTGGGGTTTGACTGTATATTATTTAAAAAATATGACAGAATAATAGAAGTTAATAGATAAAAATTCCAGATAAAATTATTTTATTTAAATATAAGTAAAGACAAAATTGAAAATTCTAATTTTTGTACATAAGTTAAGAACATGATGAATCCATAATTCAACCATCTGATGGATGTTTTGTATTTGATTGATTGCATTTTGATAAATTATAGCCTAAATAAAATATTATAAATAATATACAATGACTGCTCAACTAATGTTATTTTCAGACTTAAATTATTATTATTTTTTTAAATTTTCAAATCCCCCTCACAAGCTCTCCAAACTGGGAAAAACAACAGTGACGGCCGGAAGAAGTTAAATTTAGGTACCATGTAATCCTTAACTATCCCAAGAATGTTACAGTGTATCCTGTCCCATTCAAAAGACAGATGCCACTTATGTGTCCAAGAAATCCTCCCCTCCAGAAGAATGAAGCCTATATTAGCCCTCCCGGACACTCGCCTCAATAAACAGATGCAGAGAAGGAATGCACAAGACCTCAAGAGCAGCAGTAGGACAGTCTTCATAGCCTCAGTAACGCCCAAACAAGCCAACCTTTGAATCCTTCCAAGTTCGACCTGACAAGTCTTAAGTAAGACCCTATGCCACCATACGATGGCAGCATCACAACCATGGTAAAATGGTCTTAAGTAAGACCCTGCGCCACTACACTATGGCAGCATAAGTAAGAATAGGTCTCACAACCATGGTATAAACCAAAACAACAACCCTGGCCTAAGACTCCATGTCTTACCCAAAATACCCCTGCAAGCCCAAAGAGCCGTACAGGCTTTCCCCACAACAAACTTAACGTGTGGCTTCCAAGTCAAACCCTTGTCAAGCAAAACGCCAAGGTATTTGACCTGAGTTGAAAACTGCAACCGGATTAACAGACCCTATTACACCAGTGCGAAACTGTATTAAGAGCTATCTGGAAGACTTCAGAAACAGTCCTAGGAAACTTCCCCACCACAATGATGGATATGTCGTCAGCTTATCCAACACGAAGAAACCCTTCCCATTAAGTATAGCTCATTCACCACAAGGCTCCAAAGAAGGGGAGACAACATCTCAGAACATAGACTAAGTATTCAAAATCGAAAAATAATAATTCTTTATAAGAAAATATTTACTGAAACTGATTAAAATGTACATGCGCTTATATTCATCTAAATAAAATAATTTTATATTAATCTAAGAAAATATTTAAATGCATTCTAGTATTACAGTGGTGGCCAACCTTTTATAATTCATGCGTCAATTTTTTCATTTTTTACTTAAGATGCGCCATACAAACTTATACCGTTTTCAGCCCTTTTAAAATATGGTAATATGGATATATTTAACACTTAGATTTATATGTATATATATATAGATGAAATATCTCTAATAGCACATTACCATGTGGTTACTAAGTCTAATCAAAGTTTAACTTAAGAATATTGCAGCTAAATAAGATAATGTAAGCTATAATCAATAGAAAATTAGAGAAAGATTTAAAAAAATTTTAAATCTTTTAATATGAAATCTGAAGTTCAATAGTTAAACTAAATAATATATAGCACAGTTCTCGATATCTGCCATTAATTTAGTAACCGAGAAGTCTCATTGGAGTCACGTGCAACAATCACGTGGTCATTATGATCCAATGACCACTTGATTGTTCAGTTACCAAAGACACGATCATAATAACCCAATGATATTGCGAATTAATATGTCACGAGGCCACTATAACCCAATGAGATTGCTCAAATAGCGTTAATCTTCCATCTTGGATTTTATATCAAGTAATTTCTTCCAATTATGATATATAAAATCAATTTCTAATAATCAATTCCTGTTTTTAAACCTTCCTGCTTAAATCCACTAACAAACAAAAGTTGTTTCATAAAAATCCGTTTAGCCGTTGTTGCGTTATAAGTGAACATGCGCACGCAAGCATTTCAGATTTATAAATATACTTATAAGAAATTTTAATTTTTCTCTGGAGTTCAGTGCTCCACTTCTAATCATAGAATGCGCCACTTTTGGCGCAAGCGCCATAGGTTGGCCACCCCTGTAGTATTATATATCACTCATTAGTTATTTCATTAATTTGTTATTCTAAATAAAAAGCAAAATTTCTAATGGTATTATTAAGATAGACCAAATAGTTTTTCTTTAATGAAAATATCAATAAATGCATTCTTCTTAATGGTTTTTCCATTAAGCTGATTGCAGTTAATGCAACTCTGTTTAACATATTATCCATTATTTTTGTATTTTGAATCAGCATTATGAAAGCAGTCGTTCAATCAAACATGCAAAAGCGGTACTATATTACACTCAACTTTAGTTTCTAGACGAAAAATATAAGAAAGAATATACGATAAAGTCGGGTAGAACTTTAGAAGATAAAGAGAGCAATTCTTTTTGGAACCCTTACAACAAGTAATGTGGATCAATTAATAGTCAGCGTTTGTCAGCTATTTACTATTTGTCAAACACTTTTTACAAAATTTATATTAGGAAGTATCAAATACGTTATAAATCATAACTACTAACTACACTGTGTTTTCATAATGTCCGACACTTTATTAGATATAGTCAATCCTTACTTTCAAGTCTTGAAGATTTCTGGAATCGTTATTGGTGAACAATCAAGAAAATTTTGGATTAAATTGTCAATAATTCGTGATTATTTTATATTAGCGATTCTGATTTTAATCGTTCTGCCGGAAGCGATTCCAGAAACTAATTTGTTATTCGATGGTTTTGCTGAATTTTGTGGAGTTCCGCAACTATGGATATTATTCGGAAGAAACTTTTTCTATGCTTTCTTCATTTTGATTGTAGCCAGTAAAATAGTCTTATATAGCTTTAACAAAAGTTCGAATCTTCTCATTAAGGCCATTCACTTCGCAGATGATAATGTACAATGCGTCAGAAAAATCTTCAAAAAATTCATGCGTTATCAAGAATTCGTGTTTTTATATTTCTGTTTTCTTAATTTTTTAATATGTTTTAGCTTTCCTACTGTTTACTTAGTTTCCAGAAATTATTTCAAATATTTTAAGTCTTATACCAATGAATTATTCTGTACAACTCATATTGTAATGAGTTCAATCATTTTCGGAAATATTCTTTGCTACGGTTGTGGATTTTTGTGGATTCTTACTTATCTTAATATCAATACCATTAAAATGTTTATTCAGAATGTGAATGAAAAATTAAATGAAGGAATTCTTTTGAACGGAAAAGTAATCCTGTCCGAACTTTCTGCTGTATTATCATTCATGAGAATGATTGATAAAATATGTCATGATTTGCATTTTCTAATGGTAACATTTATTATCCCTATAACTAGTATTTCGCTGTTTTACATAATATTTTTTAAAGAAATTATTGTTCAATTGTGGATTCCAATAATTTTATATTCTTGGTTTATTCTGGCTTTGCTGGCATATTTTATGTACATGACAAACATTCCATCTACGGTAAGTGCAAATTATCTCAAATTTCATTATTTCTTGAAAACGAAATAATTTAGTATTTTTTACGACTTCATGATTAATATTTTAGATTCAAAATATTATGTAAACATTAATAAATTATTATGAGAAAATAGTTAAAAGCTTAAGTAGCTGATGCTTTTCTAATTTCTAAAGAATATTAGATTTTGTTAGTAAGTTACGATTTCATATCGCACATCAGCAGCATAGTCTCAGACTATCAAATATTTTTCCAAGAGATGGAGCCTCTAGATTCGAATCCAAGTCTTCTGGATGGAAATAATAGCTTTTCTAAATATCCATTCGTGAATTAAATTAAAATCTCTGATTAATTCAGAGCCGCCATATTAGATTCTCCACTTTGAATTCGAAAAAAAACTGCCGTCAGATTAGTAAATACCAGAAACTTTATATGATTTTCATCGAAATTAGATAAACATTAAAAGTCCCTCAATTTTGGTACCGCCACTTTTATAACCCTTTTTGCGTATTAATTTTTTCAGTCTATATGTAAAAGTATATTTTTCTCAGAAACACTCAAATGATCCGGAAATAACCATTTTTAAGCCAAAAAATAAGCATTAAATATTTACTTTCCTTTTTCAAACGTTGGCCGGATGGCCGCGTGGTAACGCTGTGGTTTACTACACTGAAGAATCTGAAATCAAATTCAGGTCCCCACCTCAGTTTTTTAGAAGAGGTCCGGATCTGATCCGTTGAACCCCATCATTCAACCATCTCTTTGACCTCATCTTGGGTGTTGGCAAGCCTGTGATGGCCACTCTAAGTGACCACTGCCAGATACAATATGGGTCCCAACTCTTGAAATTATTTATCATGGGATCAGAGTCGGCCCGTCGATCACCGTCCGTCACAATCCGGCTGACTCTTCCGCAGGGGTGGGCAGTCTCTGAAAGGGCTTGTTTCGCCCAACCACTTACAAGTTAGAATTCTCCCTGAATGGAAAATGGCATCATCAGTTGACAACAAATCCTTTTCAACTCCTTTGGAGTTAAATTTTGGATTGCCATATTGTTTTCAAATCAGATCAATGGTCTCTCTCTATGTCGAACGGATTGGCCGTATGGAAACGCTTCGGCTTTCCACTCTGGAACACCCTGGTTCGAGTCTCGGGTCCCATCCCTTGAAAATATTTATCATGGAGTCCGGGCCCGGCCCGTCGATCCCCGCTTGAAAATATTTATCATGGGGTCTGGGCCCGGCCCGTCGATCCCCGTTCTCCACAATCCGGCTGACCCCTCCGCAGGGGTAGGCAGTCTGTGGAATCCCACAATCTGGCTGACCCCTCCGCAGGTATGGGTAGCCTGTGGAAGGGCTTGTTTCGCCCTGCCAATTAATACTCTTACTGAGTGGAAAGTGGCATCATCTGTTGACAAAAAAATGGCCCCTCTATATGATATCTAAATTTCAACTTTCTAATGATGGGGACAGATATACTTACATGATCGGTAATATTATTATCTTGATTAATTATTATAAATAATAACAGTTTTTACCTGCAGGTAAAACAATTATTCTCCTGCATTATGGACATATACTTCCAGAGTGATGAAGACAACAAATGTGTAAAATTATATCGTTGTAAATTATTGCATAATATCTTCAGTTATCTAAGTAATTAAAATATTATTTTTCTTTTCAGTCACAGGTAATGCTTTATTTGGGAAAATCCGATATTGGATTTAGAAGCATGAATTTCGTTTTCATCAATAAACAAAATACGATGAAAGTAAGTAAAAAGATTTAAAGTGGATTTTTCTATCATCATCTTATGATTACTTTTTTTTTCAGTACTTGGAAAATTTTTCAGCGCAGTTAATTGCTTTATTTATAATGACACTTCAAATGTGATTTAATACGTACTACGGTTTAATAGGGAAATTACTAAAGTTATATTTTTGTTAAATAATATTACCGAAAATGGAAATTATAACCATAATAATAAGATTAAAAAAATAAAAATAAATTGAATGTAAATAAAATTATTTATTTAATATTAAAGTTTCTCTCATTAACAGAGAGATGCCGGCGCGGTGGCCGGCTGGCTGAGTGGTAACGGTATCGGCATGCCACGCAGGAGGACCCGGGTTCGCGTCCCGTGTCTGATCCCAGATTCTGGGCCAGCCTTCACTATCTGGTCCCGTGTCTGATCCCCGTCCTTCACTATCTGGTCCCCCTCCACGGGTATGGGTGCAGCCGGTGGTTGGAACTGGCCTCCCCCCCTTAGTAATCTCCCTGATTGGAAAGGGGGCGTAAAATATGCAAACCTTAGTAATCTCCCTGATTGGAAAGGGGGCGTAAAATATGCAAAAAGAACCTCATAATCCAAGATACCTTGTATTCCGTAAAAATGAAAATAAAAGTAGAGAGATGCTATTTTTGAATGAGAATTAGATCAAGATATGGTTAATAGGCTTTTTTTGTATATTTTATGCCCCCTTTCCAATCAAAGAGATTACTAAGGGGGCTGAGCCAGTTCCAACCATGGGCTGCACCCACACCCGTGGAGAGGGACCGGATGATGAAGGACGGGGATCACCGGGCTGGGCCCAGTACCCAGAAAAATCCGGGACTAGACCCGGGACGCGAACTCGGGTCCTCCAGTGTGGCACGCCAACGCATTACTATTGCATCCGGCCGCCTGATTTAACTGATGGCTTAATTAAACTTTCAAGGTTAACTAAACTTTAAGTTTAACTAAACTTTAAGGTTAGGTTTGTTTAATTAAGCTGCCATATTCTGATGGGATATTCTGTATCTGGCAGCAGCCACTTATAGAGCCCATCATAGGCTGGAAAATACCCATGATGGCGTCAACCGAATGGTTGAAGGATGGGGTTCAACGGACCGGGCCCAGACCCATCCTGAAAATCTGGAGGGGTGGGATCCAGATTCGAACCCCAATCCTGCAGGTGGTAAGCCACTGCTTTACCTCGCGGCCATTCGGCCGACGATATGATTAATATCATTATTAATAAACATAACAAAGCAATTATAAGTTAGATGTGTAGAAGGTAAAAGAGTTTCCAAGAGTCGGCCGGATTGGCCGCGTGGAAGCGCTTTGGCTTTCAACTTTGGAGAACCCGGGTTCGAGTCTCGGGTCCCACCCCTTGAAAATATTTATCATGAGTTCCGGGCACGGCCTGTCGATCCTCGTCCTATACAATCCGACTGACCCATCTGCAGGAGTGGCAGCCTGTAGAAGGGCTTGTTTAGCCCCTCCACATAGTATTTTTCAAGACATGGAATGTGGTGTCATCTGTTGACAAAAAAAGCGTTTCCAAGTAAAGAGTGAAGAGAACAAGTCGATGAATATCTGAGGAAATATGGGTTTCAGAGTGTTTATATGAAGCAGACATATATATGAAAAAGAATGACTATAGAAGAAGCTGGTATAATATGTGGTATAATGAAGCAGACATATATATGAAAAAGAATGACTATAGAAGAAGCTGGTATAATATGTAATGCTTTATATAGAAGAAGCTGGTATAATATGTAATACTTTAACCAGCTGATTGTGTAACCACCAATCAGCTGGTTAAAGCCCCAGCTGATTGGTGGCATTTGAGTGATTTTTTCTTTATTTCTTCTTTTTTCCTTCTTGGAGTACTGCCCACCCTCTAACAAGGATATGGGTGTGATGCTGTTGTTGCTGTTATAAGTAAACAATACAGGGTCATACGTTCCTGATCACCGATTTAAAGTGATCACCGAATTAAAGCCTTTTTCATTTGCTAATGCATATGAAAGCCTAAAACATACAATATCTGAATGTTATTCATTAACTGCAAATAATAGCGCTAAACCTAAAAATCTCTTAGAGTAGACCACGTTTTAAAGCAATCGCGTATCACTTTGGAGGAACAGGTTCGATTCCGGATCTCATATCTTAAAAAACTAAATCGCTAATTTATGTTCTATATATCTAAAAATCATAATCTATTCTATATTTCAATTTATTCTAAATATTATTATACAGATTATTTTCATTTTGAGATATAAAATAAAAACGTAGAATATAATTGAGAAGTGCTATTCAGGGAATCGTAATGCGAGGTATATGTGTATATTATTCTATACATTTTAAATAAACATTTTTTATCAGATTGTATAAAGATGTTTTGTAATTTTTTTCGGACAAGGAATATCATTAGATTAGCTTAGTTTTAAGTATAATATGTTGCAGAGTTACACATGTTGATATTTTTGGCTTCGATAAGTTTTTCCCATTTGCTCAAAGCTAGTGATGTGTCAGCAGGAATATTGAAGAATATGGTTCAACAGAGCGGATCCCTTTTGATAAATTAAAGATATGTGACTCGAAATCGAACCGATATCCTTCAAAACAATAAAGGTCTGTTTTATCAATTTGGAAAATCCAACCATATAAAGAACATTGTATTTCAATTGTTTATCTGTTTGTTATAATTTATGTATTAGTTAGTAAATTATTGATAGAATGCAAGTAGCATAATTTGTATAAATGTTATTAATTATAATAAATTCAGTGAAAAATTAGTTTCTACAAAAATTCACTTATTTAGTTATACCTATTCCACAATATCTTTTAAAAGGAAATTTATATTAATATCGTTAAGATAATAATCACTCTGATAAAATGTATAAAACTTTGGAGAGAATTGATTAATATTGACTAAATTTGAAGAATATGTTAATGATAAAATGTATAACGCTTTTTACATTTAAGATGTTTTGAAAAACAGTTTTTAAACAACTTTAAAATCCAATGGAAAGTAAAATTAATTCATATCAATAAACTAAAATATTAGCGAAATATGTTTCTATATGTTTTATTTCTAAGGCTCCCTCTTATCAGGTCTCACTTTAACTGACTTCCACTTTAATCGGTCACATTTTCGTTGAGCTATGAGTGTAAAGAAAAACGAATAAAAAATACAAAAGAATAATTCATTCGGTAGAGAAAAAAGCGCTTCAAATTGCGATATAAGATATATCAAACAGAAAGATAATTTATCTTCCATTGATATAATTCTTATGAAAAATGGCATGACTTTTATGAATTTACAACTTTTTTGAATATATTTTGGGGTTAATTGACTATTAGTGTATCCTGCCTAAAGTGCGATCATATAGCGACCAAATAAGAGGAGTCAACTTTATATCCTTTAAAGAAAATTTTCAGTTTGTTTCTTAAATGGCATACCCTCAATCTAAATCATATAAAATGGAGTTCTGTATCAACAACTTACAACAGATAATTGCAAGTAATCAAAGTGACAAATGGAGAAGTGAATGATGATGATTTATATAAAATAGAAATTGAGGTTAGGCTAGTTATGGTTATACGCCATATCCTCATGGGATATTCTTTATCTGGCTGGCAATTATAGAGCCCATCACAAGCTGGACAACATCCATAATGGGGTTAACCAGATGGTTGAAGAATGTGTTCAACGGGCCGGACCTGGACTCCTCCTGAAAAACTGAAGGTGTTGGACTCGGATTTGAACCCGTCCTCCAGGATAGTAACCCTCAGAACATGCTAAGCTATAGCTTTCTATTTTTTATGCCTATAATCCCGGGGAATTATTTAATAAATCTACCATTATATATCGTTTTATTTTTAATTTAAAAGAAATATGTGTTATTTAAATATTGTTCTTGATTTAAAATATGATTATGTAATAACAGTATGTAAAATTATAATTTATTTTTTTTCATCCGTAGATATTATAGATTTATGAAAAGACTAGGAGATCTTAATCTTCTTAGAATTTCTTTATTTCAGTTAACGATGTTAAATCTATTATATACAAAGATATATACAGTACATAATTTAATTAAATAAACATACATTAATTAAGTAAATATCATATTCATCTAATGATTGTAATTATTAATATTCTACTTTTCTATTCATAAGATTTTAAAAATTTTGTGACAACTTACTAATTATATATTCAATGAAGAATACGTTTGCATTATGATTAAGTACGTATTGAATTTTATTGATCATAGGATATTCTCTATTAAAGAATTTATTTCAGATAAAGATTTTCTAATATTGCTTTCAAATTTTAATAGCAGTGCTTTGCAAAAACACTTTCTTATAAACAATCTCACCTATGGAAGTTTTTATCCATGTTTAATTATTGGATAATAAGAAACGAATAGTCATTAGAATTTAAATGAAATAATCCCATTAAATAAATTACTCATTCGCCTATTTCCTATATCATTTCTTATTTATAAAAACAATATTTAATGCCTTCGCATAGCGTTAATTCATTAGAACGAGTTCGCCAATCAATAATTTATGCTTCATGAATGAGAATTGCCACAATACGATCTATCTTTGATCAGCCAAAGTTTTCTCTTTTTCTTCTTCACTTATCCAAAAAAATCTTTAATATTGACAACTAATGTATGTATTAGCAATTTATTGCTCCTCTACGCCTCTATCAACAAGGCTAGTTGCCATTTTCTGTGTTGCATAATGAACTGATTAAGGTAATAACTAACTATTTAATTTTTATTTCATTATTAATAAATATGAAAATGTAAAATACATTTTATAAATGGTGATTATTATCAATAATATTGTTTAATCATCCAAAATATCCTTAATGTGCTAAAATGAGCTGAAATGACGATGCAGTTAAAACTCCTCTATTAAGAAACATATGCCAGCGTTAAAGAGGGAGCATTTACATTGTGAGCTATATTTCAGCAAAAAATATTTATAATCTAAATTTAATATAAATATAATTGCTACTTTATTGTATCCGTTTTTAAATAATTATAATTTATATACTAATAGATTAAAAAAAAGTTACGATCGAAAGATTTTTTCTTTGTATATTTCTGTTCTTATTTAACATAGTGGAGTTTTTCATATTAATAAATAAAAATGCGATCCATTATCTAAATAATGTAACATAAAATATAGATTATGCATATGCGTGCATAGGGGTGTGTTCTATTCACTTAAAAGTTTAAAAAAATATTTAGAATAATGATTTAGAATATTCTTGCATCATTAGTATCACATTATTACATCCCGTTTCTTCCTGTGCTTCTATGGGGTCCAATTTTTCTATAGTAACTTTAAATATCACCAGATGGCATTAAATGTAAAAAAACGGGAGTAACATTGCATCCATATATTACGTTCACAATTTTTAGAGGAGAATATAGTTAGATTACTGTTTCTACCGAATTATTCATTTAAACATTCACTGGGTACTTCAACTAATTTAACACAAATATTTCTTGTTTTTAATATTTTTTAGCAAAATTCTTTTACTTTTTCTTCCATTTTCATTTTAGTACTTTTTTAACGGACTAATCGGTAAGATTTTAATGAAATTACTGTAAATTCTGATCACATTTGAAGTCTCAACAGAAATAATGACAGCAATTGGGTTAAAAAATTACCTAAATACTGAAAAAAAAAACATTATTCCATACATGGGAAAAACAATCAAAATTGAAACGAATAACTTACTTTTGATACAAGTTGCTTGTTGATAAAAACGAAATTTCTGCTTTTGAATCCAATATCGGTATTTGTGAGATATAACATTACCTGTGACTGAAAAAAAAATTTAATGATTTAAAATTAATAATATAATTGTAATTATTCTGTTAAAATAATCTAGATAAAATATTTTTACACATTTGTTTTCATCGTCAGTTTGGAAATAGATATCCATAATACAAGATGATGATCGTTTTACCTGCGTAAAAAAATAAATATATCATTCATCAACAGTACAAATTGCTAATATTTATGAAAACATTAAAAACTACTACAACTTTTCATTAAAAAACTATTAATAAATATCTTTTGTTTATATTTATAGTTGTGATTCAACAATGTAACAAATATAAAATTTTCAGCTGATGCACTTTCTTTGAACACTAATGTATAAGAAAATTATACATCATCATAATATTTTGAAAAATTAATAGCATTATATTAACATAAAAAATATATTTTTTAACGTAGTTTTTATGCATTGTGGATATTTTTTTAATTCTACATTCAAATAATTGAATCAGCATATATCAGTATACAAGTTATAAAAATGCAACTTTTGCATTTGCATCTGTATTTTTTTCTCATTTAAAAATTAAAATTTATATTTAGAATTTATACAAAATATTATTTATCATTAATTTCAAACATTCTACGTGATCCTATTTATTCCTACCTTTTATATCCAAGTATTATACTCTTACAACATTAAGTAGCAAAATAGATTAAAATATCTTTTATATTAATTTTAAAATATTATTTTTATGTATACATATGTTGTGCCCGAAGAAAGTTATCGCATAGTCTGAAGCTATGAAGCTACCAAAAAGACCGTTTTTATGAATTTCAAAATATGGTAATTATGTTTTATTTATTGATGATATTCTCCTTCATATTTTATTTAGCTATGGATTTCCATAAATATTTAAACGATGGCTAAATTTCCATTAGATGGTTGGATGAATCATTGATGATGGATTCTTCTCAGAAGTGAAACAATATCATACAACTCTGCAGTTGTCTAAAATATATTTTATTTTCATCTTTATATTAAGAAAAGCATATTTCATGTGCTTACAAAAGAGATTTACCATATAATGTAAATTTCTTTTGCAAAGACACGAAACATGCCAAAATCCACCAGCGTCAGAAATTTCCATGCTACTTTTGCTTTTTTGACTTTAGCAATTATATTTAATAAAATGCATAAATTTAAAATTACTTTCGTAGAAAATTCTGATTGTGAGTTTATAAAAAAATAATACTTACAATAGAAGGTATACTTGCCATATACATCAAATATAAAATTATAACAATACCAAGCCAATTATTCACTGTAAATAAAATGTAAAATTCGAGGGTAAATTCCTTATAGAATATTATGCAAAATAGCATAATACTAGTTATAGGAATAACGATTGTTATTAACAGAACGTGGATATCTTGGCATATTTTATCAATAATCTTTACTAAATATAAAATTCTGGACAATTCAGAAAGAGTTACTTTTCCGTTCAGAATTAATCCTCCTCCGATTATTTCTTTCAGATTCGAGAAAAATGTGTGTACAAAATTGACATTAAGAAAAGTAAGAATCCAGAGAAGTCCACAACCGTAAGAAATTATAATCCCAATGATGAATGAGCATATTACAACATGAAAGATACAAAAAAATTCAATGACGTATGAGCTAACGCAATTAAAATAATTTCTATAAAATATATAAACTGTAGGAAAACCGATACACATTAAAAAATTGGTAAAACTGAAATATAAGAATAAGATATCTTGATATCGTAGAAGTTTATTGAAGAATTTTTCGGTGGTTTTATCTTTTGCAATTCCAAAATTAAAGATGTTAATAATAAATGGTGAATTTCTGTTATATACATACTGTAATATTTTACAGCAAAGTAACAGAAGGCAAAACACGTAAAATAAATCTGTTCCGATTATTTTCCACACTTGTGATATTGCGCAAAATTGAGAAAACTCGCCAAATAGCACAGTATTCGCTGGAACTTTTTCTGGGAGGATGAGTAAGAATACAATCATTAGTAAAAAATAATTATAGATAAATGATATTATGATCCGGAATTTTTTATTTTCTTCACAAATGATAATTCCCAACATTTTCAATACATTAAAATAAGGAGTAAGCGCAGTGCGAAGAGTGAGAGTCATAATTAATGCAGTTTAATATGTATTTTCTTCTTTACGCGATGTTTTATAAGGGTTTATACCTTATTCGGTTAGAAATCTAGATAGACTAATCGTAATATTGTCTAATGTGGTATTTTTTGGTTATCAATAATTTCGTGATGTAACTTAGAAAATATTCTAATTGACTAGTGCATTAGGAGAGTCTTATTAATCCCATTTTGTTAGATTTACTTTAGACAGAATACACTTTGTGGCATTTTTCTTATGATTATTATGTACTTTTGCATTAATAAGATTGCTGATATTACTTTCTATAATTAATTTATTGTTTCGTAATTACTTATTGAAGCACACGTGTAATGGCACTTACATAATGATTAGAGTAATTTTATTTTTTTTATTTATTTTTTTTTTTTTTTGCATATTTTACGTCCCCTTTCCAATGAATTCGGATTTGTCCTGTAACAATAACTACATGAAGGCCGCGTATTGAGAATTCGGGACAGTTCAATTCCCAGTTTCCAACATCTTCAGATTTTTCAGAAGGAAGCCTAGATAATTGAATCCCATTATTCACCTGATGACCGAATTCACAAATGGTATTGATGAGCAGCTCTGTCGCTTATCTGCAAAGATTGAAAATGCCGTAAAACTCAGATTTTCAATTCTGGGAAATGCGATCTCTTGGAGTTGCTGGGCTTAATACTGATCTAGTTGTGTAATGATTATTTTCAAAGTTACAGCTTTTTCAATTATTTATTAATAAAAGGTATAAAATCACTATAGTAAAGAGAAAAGAATAAGCAATATTGTGTAATCTCTTTTATTGCATGCATACCATATTTTCTGTTATTCAGTAGCTAATATTTTTCAACTTATTTATATTTAATTATATATATATATATACACCCTACAAAAAAGCAAAAATCACTTTTTAAGGGACTAAAGTTTTAATTAAATATTTAAGCTCTAACTACGATCATATGTTGAGTTGATGAAAACTCGAGTTAGTCGGAATTTTGTTTTAATTAAAGGAGATATAAGTCATATTCGAAGATTTTACTCTTTGTAAAATGAAGAAAGCTTGAGGAAAGAGGAAAAGGATCCAATAGTAGTGTGGTAGATTACTATCGGAAGAGAAGAAACTCCCTTATATCCTTATTACTATATTCGGGTTAGATGGTGTATATGAATCAGTGGCGGAACTACAATGGGGGCTCAGCATTATAGGGGGCCCAAATCCTCTCTGTACTTTCCTTTTTTTAAAATTAATAACATTATACAATAAAAATTAAATGCACTTTTTTGCATTTTTACGCTCCTTTCCAATCAGAGAGATTACTAAAGGGTGGGGCCAGTTCCAACCACGGGCTGCACCCACACCCGTGGAGGGGGCCAGATGGTGAAGAACACGGATCGCCAGACCGGGCCCAGCATCCCGAAAAAAATCCAGGACCAGACCCGGGACGCAAACCCAGGTCCTCCTGCATAGCATGCCTACAGCGTTACCACTTGGCCATCCAGCCACTGACTTAAGTATTATTTAGTAAGATTGAAGAGCATGAAAAAGCAGAGATTAATAAATAGAAATAATTCGTGCATCAGTCTCACAGATGGGGAGAAAAAGGGACAAATCCTCAAAAAGATGGAGTGCATTTCTTCAGATTTTGCCCTTTTTTTGAAGATAACTGTAATCCCAAAATAAATAAAGTTAGTCTATGACTGAGTTAGACAGAACATGAAAAGATCGTGAAAAAGATGTATAAATTATCTCTAAAGGCTTCATAGTTGTGAAGAAATGTGAAAAAATGTCATGACGCGGCAATCGTATTTTCGATATTCTGTTTTGTGTAATACATAATCTAAAATGGGACATTTCGGTACCAAATTCAAGAGCATGAAAAGAGATTTGTGCACAAATTATTTCTGTCGGCCTCGTAGAGAGAAAAAGAGATAGATCATCAAAAATGGCTGGCGATAATTTATGTATCAATAACCATGCTATTTCTAACTTTGCTAATTTTAGCTTATTTGGGATTATGGTCCATAAAAATTAAGAATTTTCTAATAAAGGAAAACTAATTAACTTTCTTTAATTAACTTCTTTCTACTTCATTATTGGACTTTAAATATTATTTCTTGAAAAGAATAATTACAGAAACTAATACCGCGAAATAATATCTGTTTAAATCAGGATAAATAAATTAGAAGTAATTTAAATATATAACACGACACATTGTTAATTCAACTGTAAAATCAACCATTTGTATAGTTATTTAATGCAACACTTTTGTTTCAAATATATTATTTAATGCTTAGATAAGGGAAAGTTTGCAATAAGAATAGAAGTTATGTTGCACAAATTGTTGTTGTTGCCAGGTTACTGGATACTTTGAAGGAATTTATTTATTTTTTTCAAATCCGAATATTGTTCACGTATTCATTTCATTCTACATGTAATATTAACATATATAAGTTTAATTTAGTGCATATACATTTATATATAGATCAATCTCTAAAACATGCGAACAAATTTATATTTTTTTAGTTTTTTTATCGAATTGCTTCATTTTTAATATGATAGAAGATATAATATTAGATGATTGCATTTCTTTCAGTTAATATCTTTATCTTCAAAATATCTTGTATGAAGAAATAACAATGTAATTTTTTTAAACGTTTTTAATAAATACGCCTATATATAGAACAGTCCAAGTATAGTAATGAAAATGGATAGTTTCGAGTTTAATTTTATTTATTTCTTTCACAGTAAACGGATATAAATTTTAAGTATCTGATTTCTCTTTTATTGATTTTATTTCTCTTATGAATTCTATACATCAAAATTTAATATTATTGTTAGACTGATATAATTATATTATTATCATATAATTATTTTCAGCCAAAAGTAGAAATATTGCAATGAAAATACACAAATTTCGTTATGTATACTTTTAGAAATATATTTAGTATTTCAATACATATTGGCTTCAATTCAATGATTTCAACAGTTTCTAAAAATTGCTGAAATCTATTTTAAAATACTTTATTATTAGAATAATTCTGAAAGGTATTTGTGTTTATTTTCATCAACAAAGATATTTTCAAAATATAAATTAATCAAGGCTACTGAACCGAATAGGATTATATTGAATTTTCTTTGTTTTACAATTCTTTTTGAAAATGATAAAATGATATTTTGCTTTTTACTAAAATATTTTTTTCATATTTTATGCCCCCTTTCCACTCAAGGAGATTATTAAGGGGACGAGGCCAGTTCCAACCACGAGCTGCACCCACACCCGTGGAGAGGGGGCCGGATGGTGAAGGACGGGGATCACTGGGATGGTTATTTTTGATGAAATTTAATTAAATACATAATTTTTTTTTTATTATTATTATTTTTGGCCAAAGGGGAGGATAATAATGACGTCGCTGTAGTGGAAAATATGCGAATTTTCGCCACGGAGTTTTTATTATATTGAGAAAAATAAAATTCCGCTGGTCGCCCACGTAATTTCGGCCGTCGACTGGCGTGACGTCAGAAATAGGGTGACGTCAACGGGCGCCACCGGTGGCGATACCGTAACCCGTACCCGAAGAGTGTGACGTGGGCCAGGTGGGGTCGACGAAACCAGGTGTATACCGGCTAGAATAATATTTGGATTAATTCCGTTAACAGATAATAGTTCATAAAGATCCACCAGATAGAGCGAGTCCATTTCATACAATAGAGATTAAGGGCCGTAGCAGCAATAATTTTTTTAGCGATTCGGACTCAACAGATTAAATTGGTTTCTAGTAGATAACATTCGAACGTTTTAATGCCATTACAGGTTTTTTTGGTCCATTTTTGGCAAGTTTGAATGGTGCGAATGGAATAAAAACGGTTGATAAAGTAGAGAAAGATTGAAAATTATAGCTGACAATTAAGAAAATGTGAAAGATTCGGTGGCAACTAGCAAGTTTTCGGGGGTGATTCCCATAGATTTCTTTAAAATCGGTCAAAACTAAGAAGAGTTTGGTGCGAATGGAGGAGTAAAGGCAGGTTGGAGTCGTCTTCGGAAGCCATTTGACCAGACCCAGGCCATCATCCGGAGTGAATATAGTCATTAATTCGTTTCGTGACTTTACACGCAATTAACGTGGCAGTCGATGCCACTATCGATCGGTAGAAAAAGCCACTCGGAGGTGGTTGGTGGCGTAAAAAGGTAACGTTTCCCACCAGATGCGATTTTAAAGGCGGAAGAAAAAAACAGCGCCAGTCGTTATATCCGGATCTCGGCTGACTGGTGCAATCATTCAGACGGATGACAAGATGAAAGGTAGTGATGTCGGACGTCACACCCATCCAGCACCATGACGTCACTGGGACTCTGTTCCGCTAATTTACAGGAAAAATCGATTTCCCTGTCTTTTCTCTGCTAGTCTCTCTGGTTAGCGGTGTGTACGGGGTCCATCTTGCGCCTCACCGAGGGGTTTTATGTTAAAAGCCGATAGTAAACCACGCGGCACTTAGCACCGATGGCACTACCTGGTCTATCGATTAGGAGAGGCATGAATGGCTCATCTGTACTCCCGTCTGAGAGGCTATTATCGCTGGAGCGTGCGGTACCTCGGCCAAAAATCGAAACCTCGGCGCCAACTCGCTGGACTTAGGTGACTCAGCCCGGCCCGATGGACTCATCCAACCGGGACGGACACCGGGTAGGACCGCAGTTGTTGCCAAGGCGACGCGTCTTTATGAAGCCAATGTGTTTTTATTGATTTATGACAAGAAACCCTCTCTCTCTCTCGTTCGCGTTTGATTTCCAGAAACTTTTTTCCGGTTTTAACCTCGTTAATCTTCGATTATTAATGGTAGTAACTCGTCACCACCCCTAAAAAAATTTCGGGCCAGAGGCGTTAAGTGCTCCAACTAAAAAAACTCATTTAATGGGATACATAACGTGTGGGGGAGAATGGGTCATACGTTCTAGTTTTTTTTTTTTTATATATATATATATTTTACGTCCCCTTTCCAATCAGGGAGATTACTAAGGGGACGGGGCCAGTTCCAACCACGGGCTGCACCCACACCCGTGGAGGGGGGCCGGATGGTGAAGGACGGGGATCACCGGGCCGGGCCCAGCACCCCGAAAAAATCCGGGACCAGACCCGGGACGCGAACCCGGGTCCTCCAGCGTGGTACGCCAACGCGTTACCACTCGGCCATCCGGCCGCCATACGTTCTAGTTTGGAAAATTCCACTTTTACTCCTCAGATACGACCAGCTAGACCACCAAAATCCATTTTCTGCTCCCGAAGTGTCTGGGGATTAATGGCTGACCGTCTGTTGAGGATCTAGGAGGATTTAATAAAAGCGATTCTTAACTCTATAGAGAACGAATTGTCGATGAAATAAGATTCTTGGACGGATAAGGAGATTTCTTATCTAAATGTTTATCCGACTGCGCGCTTTAAATCAACAGAAAAGGGAAGGAAATATACGAAATTCGATATCGATGCCGGGCAGTAATTGAGGGATTAATAAGATAATACTATTTTTAAGTAAACATCGCCTAAGGTAAGAAGATAAAAAGGAAACTGGAAGGATTAAAGACTCGCCTATCAATTTTCTTCCAGCCTTTTCGCTCTTTAAACTTCTAATGACATTTTGAACCAGAGAATTCCTCCTTTCCCAACATCATCTAGAGATACCAGTCTGAAACTTTAAAATGCGACCATTCTAAACAAAATTCAATAATTACAAACGCCGGTCGACAGGTTAGACATTCCGCGTTCACAGATAAAGCGTTTGACGCGCCGGCCCTGTTACTTATAAGCTACTAAATAAAATTACCTGTTAACGAAATAAAAAAAATAATAATATTCTGGCAGCATCTCGAAGAAAACCTCCAGGGTTCGATACTCGGTAAACTAAAAGTATCGGGAATGTAACAGCTGCGCGACAGAAAGTGTAACGGAATTTACAGAGGAACATAGTTTGGATCGTTGGTAATACTTTTGCCCAGCAACATCCGGGCCCTGGGCCTAAATCGACGCTAGTAATAAATTAAAATTGATGTAGAGCTTCTTAAATATTTAACATAGTTAGAGGAACCGACCTAAGAGTTATGGCCTGGATTTTAGTCGATAGAACATAGTAGAAACGATAAAACATGTATATGTTCGAACAATCTGCGAAGACATCAGAGGTTAAAAATCGATAAACATTTTCTGCCAAAAAATAAACACTCGATAATTAGGTAAGGTACTTTAATCGTGAACAAATTGCTGGAACGGTCGACTTTCGTGCCCTTTATCTAAAACGACAAAACTGCCAAACGAGGTGGTGGGGCCCGAATTTTTAGGCGTGAAGATGTCGATGAAATATTGTCTGGCCATTGTGTCGAACGTCGTCGGCTATCACGTGTTATTGCCGGGTGTAAAAAAAATTTAGTATAGAAGCAATTTTTGGCAAAAGAGAAAAAGTAAATCTTTGAGAGAAGTTTTGTGAACTTATAAAAGAGAAAAATGATTTATTTTTGTCCGAGTGAAGTTTTGGATGGATGTTGTAGCAACTTGGCCGAAATGCAATAAAATGATTGGTCCGAAAAAGTTTAAAAGCCATTTTTATGAGAAACTACCGCGGACGGACGGTTTTATCTGTTCGATATGATGCGATTATCTGTTGGCCAGGTGCGATTTTGACGCTGTTATGGGAAGGGCTAGTCCTTAGCGGATGGTAGCTTTAAAAACTCACCTCAACTCTACCCAATCCATATATTTGGCGCTTTAAACCCACCCGGAATGGTTAAGGGGCATTATAAATGAAAGTCTACGGAAATTGGGTGGAGCTGGAAGGCACGCATCTAATACGATCTACAAGTTAAGACGAAATTAGAAATTCGATTTGGGCGAGGTTAACGAATCTGGTGGTACAAATTAAGATGGAAGTGGGTGGCTGCCATCTATCTAGGCTCGGGCGGAGTTCGTAGATCCATCTTAAGTGAATCGATACGGCCAACTGGAATGGTTCGATAAGGCCATTTTGCCCCAACTTTCTATATATCCCAGACTGTAGATAGTCTAACAACAATAGGAAATTGGGCGGAGCTCTAGACACTTACTCGATTAACCATGAATAAAGATCGTATCCAAAGGATTGGGATAAAGATAACGACTCGATTCCGCTCAAAATTCGATACTGAAAGTAAAAAATTTCCAATTTTAATGGAATATAAATTGTTTCGAAAACTAAAGTTGGCCACAGAAAGGAAGTTAAAAATGTTTTTATCAACTGCATACCGTATTTGTACCATTGTATAGTTTTTCGAATAAAAAAAAAGTACTTGGACGTTAGGTCGGTGATAATAGGATGGTGAGAAAAAACCCCAAGTAAAATTATCTGGAAAGGAAACTCTATTTAAACTATTTCCTCTTATTGATTTTCTACCATCACTCTCCTTCTGTGCGGGGAGAATGTAAAGGGAAAAAAGGTAATTTAAAAGACTGTTATTATCTTATACCCAAAGTGTTTTATCTTCTCTGTTTAAGATAATAAAAATCTTCCATTATCCCATCTACGCTTTATAGTTTCTGTATCTCTCGGATAATCCACTGAATAACAGTTTGTATGGCTATCTATTGAGCGACATTAAGGATATAAGCTAGTCTTTTTATCTAGAAATTATGGTCTTTTCTATAAGCGGTAAAACTACTGGGAAGGCTAGATAATTTCCAGTGTTATCTCTATAAGTTGCCTCCTCCATTTCTTTTTCTCCTATTCGAAAAGATGGTTCTAAAATAATTCGGCATTCTAAACTGCTCTATACAATATTCGATTTATCTTAGCAGGAACGATTTATCGTAGGGAATTTTGCATTTGAATCTTATAACGATTATCTTATTAGAGATAAGACTTCCGGAGTGGAAGATGAGTTGACGTTATCTTTTATCCATCAGATGCGTATAAATAGGGGCCCCCACTCTAGGGATTCTTTCGAAGGAAAGAATGAAGTGTGTCATAATGCAGCTACTGTGCCACATCATCAGCGTGGAGGGTGTAACAGTGGCTAAAGAAGGTGGGAGAGCCGTCCTCCTGAAGATCCAACCCTCCAAGTGATCATTAGAGAGGGGGAAGGAGTCTTCGGCAGCGATAGAAATTCTGTAACGACTGTTAATCACGTCAGCAACGTGTGTCATGAATAAATTCATTGCAAATTATTCATTAAAGTCTCTAATGGCCATCATTAGTCACTCACTTACAACAATTATTGTTTGTCTCCTTGCACAATGCGATTGACATAAGAATCGGTGTGAACCTAAACTCCTCGTCACTTCCCACAGGATGGTTATTTTTTGGGACAAGTGGCAATTCCTGCTGTCACGCGCGGTATTCACCTGACTGCATTACCTGTTAATCGAATTGATATATAAATACAACTAGTATCTGGAACGCGACATACCTGGCGAGTAATTATTCTGGGGCGCTTAGTGATAGCTCGACGTGATCTGCGTTTAGCCAAACATCAACGCCAATTAAACTTAGTAACAGCAACAAGTTCTGTCGCCGTTTTCGTAACAGGATCCCATTAATATCGGAGTGGTAACACAGTTCCGCTGCAGATAGGAAATGCGATAGCAAAAAGTTAGCAGATATGGCAGTTAAGGCTTTATGTAATACCGGAGGCAGACTAGTAATTAGAGGATAAGAAGATAAAATGTGGAAGAAGAGAATTAACACAATAGAGAAAAACTTGCGAAACAACAATAGTTTCGTTCTCTCTCCTCCTTTTTCTCCTTGGCGTCCCGCTATTGTTATGGAGATGCTGCTGGTAACACGAAACGCAACGTAAGGTAAGAACGTAAGAGCTGGTTAGTATTACCTGCTAAGAAAAGTGAATGAAGCATGAAGGAGTTTTCGATTGAGTTACCAGAAAGATTTTACCGGATCTACTTTCGATCCGGTTTCTGCACAAAAATTAAAATGGAGAGTGAATACAGTGGCGAGCGGGGCATAAGCACAACGCTAGAAACAAAAGGACACTTTCCAGCCATATATCACCATGTATAACGCGGAAATAGGTGACAGGTAATTTGAAAATTGGCCCGAAGCCAGATACGGGACACAGGATATGAATGCTGGCTTATAGCTAGACAAGGGCACGCCGTGGCATTCCATTAATGCCCTCTTATCTGTGTGTTGCCTGGATTTATCACTTTCCAATTGTGCGGGTTTTGTGTCCAACCATTCCCTCTCCGCCCTTCTAATGCCTCTTCCCTCTTTTCAAGATCACAATCGGGGTCTTTTTTCCAGACAATCTCATCACCACTATTTTTTGTATATATAAAAAAACGATCTTAATTCAGTATCATTATCCCGATAGGATAATATGTCCGGACTTCCTTCCTTAGATCCTTATCGGGGAAAATAAGAATTTAATTCTGTCCATCTTTTCTTTAAAGATATATTTCTACATATTTGTTTAGAAGCAAAAATTGCAAACACATTACAGATCATATTTATTACTTTCCAGTTTTGTAGGATATTGATAAAGGTTGTCGTGTCCACCTCTTATCTGCTCCGATTATTTTTCGGAAACAATTCTCTTTCCCCCATTTTTGGAGGTTTCTCCTTCTCCTCCTCCTCTTCCCATCAGCCTCTCCTTCTTAAGGGTCTGCGCAGATAAAAAAAATCAATGGGACGAAACGAAAACTGAAAAATCGATGGCAGTATCGCATCCGAATACAAATGATTGCACTAATATATTATTTCGCAAAGTAAGACTAAAAATGAAGCTTGAAAAAAAAAATAATAATAATTAATTTATCTTTGTCTTATTTAGATTTATTTTTTTTTCAACAAACAAAAGTAAAATATTGCGTGAGGAAAAATATCTTTCTTTTCATTTTTGATGGATGTAAATGTCTAAAATAGAATTATTGAAATACACTGCTTTCCCATTTTCTTTACATATTTATTATGAACTGAAGAGTCGTACCTCCCCTCTCTCTTCTTATCCTTCTTTTGTTCTTTTATATTTTTAATGTAAGCAGAATTGATTCTCCTCATAAAAAAGTACTCCAGACATTTATCATAGGAAATCCTGTTTATATGTTAATATTCCTATACTTTTGACTTCAACCCTTTACTGCTATTTGACCTATTTTATAAGCATTTTAAAGGTTAATAGAAATTGTGTTTCTGCTTCGATTCTTCCTGAATTAGAATTCTTAATGAGTTTTTAATTTGTAACCTACTAATGGGTTTATATTTGGTTTAAGTTTGATATCATCAGTTTACATTCCTAAATGTTTACTAGGTAGAATGACAATAATTAGGAACAACAAAGGCTTTCTGTATTCTCTTAGAATATGAGTTTACATAAATGATAAATCCTTTTGGCTAGGAAAAATTGATGAAAAGTATTATTAATATATTTTAAGATGACTATCATGATTGGTTTAAAAACATACAGACAGGATGAGGGGCACCCTGGGGAACAAACCAAATAAAAGGAATAAAACAAAGAAAAAACCTGTATTGCTTTGCTAGAGGCATTGAATCATTTTTCATCATAAAAGGTCTTTATTATATACAAAACACATTCATTTAATCACAATTACATCCTTTATCCTTTCCCTTTTTTGTGTAGAAGAATAACTGTGTAAAATAATAAAGCAGGTGAGACTAACAAAATATAAAAAAACAAATCATTTCCTGCATATCTGACCACAGTATAAATGTAAAACATGATAATATCAAATTGGAATATTTTTATAGAGGTGACATCACTCTAAAATGTAAGGTCGCTTTGACTGATGACCTGTAAATCAGCATTCCATGACCTTGCCTTATGCATCTGCCTATGACGTCAAAATTTGTGTGTGTGAGTGAGTGAGAGAAAGAAGGAGACCTATATAAGTTATTATCTTATAAAACTCTGAAGAATTTTTATATAATTATTAATAAAAATACTACTACTTTTTACTTTAATTGGATAATTAGGATAATTATACAATACAGTTTTAGGTTCCTTCCATTTACACTAGTGTTTACACCTACTTACAGTTTTAAGTTATTTTCTTCCTTTGATTATTTTGAAACAGGAGTTTAGTTTTAAATGGTGTGCGGGTGGTTTCGTTACTTGCTTTTTAAATGTTAGATGTTTGCTGTTGTTTTTTGTTCTGAAACAGTGTCAACATAAGCGGTTAGTGGATTATTATTCTGGATACATAAAAGAATAAATGCATTATTATTTAACATGAAAATAAATTATTCAATATGACTGCCATTCTTTATATTTACACCTCATTTTAAAGGCAGAAATTGAGTTAAGAGTTGTGGACATCTTATTTATCTTCTTGAAAAATAAAAAAAGATTCTAAAAGAGACTTTTGCAAAAAAGAAAAAAGTTCTCTTACTACAAGTTGAGAAAATTAATAAAAAGATGGGAAAGACTAAAATATTTCTGTATTCTAGTAAAGATTTATAATTAAATATAAGGACTTTGAAGATGTAGGATGATAATGAATCATTAATGTTGTCTTTCATCTTTTATCAGAAAATGTGTAAAAAAGTTACTGTGAAGCATATAATGGTTACAAGCTGTCTTTTCACTATTAATAAAACCAAATAACTCTGCCTTAAAGGAAGAAAGAAAGAGTCTAGCTAAGAAAACAGGATCTTGAATCAAAATTAGCAACATAATGTGGCCTTTGATTTGTAAATGGATACAGAATTATGGATAATGCAACATTTTACATAAAAAGAATCTAGAAAATCTAGCAGAGAAGGTCTTTTTGAAGTTCAATCACTTTCAATTATGCATATTAACTTCCACTCGAATGCATAAATATTTTGGCTTCGGTATTTTTCTGTATAAATTTGAAATTAAAATAAATGTTACATCATTTCTATTTTCCTCAAAGTATAAATTAGTTGACACACTTCCCAAAATTGACTAAATTATTCATATATATCGGAGTGGAGCATACCAGAAAATTTTTGCAGAACTCAAAATGAGAAAATTTATCATCATTCATAAATCAGCAAGAAAATTAACTTTCTTAAATTACTTCACTAGATGGGAGAAAATTATAAATGAAACTGTTTGTCCTGTTAAGCATTAACTGTTGTATCAGTATCTTGCTGTAGTTAAAAGAAATATTGATCAGATATTTTTTCAAGATATCACTAATTTAATTTATCTTTATTCTGTATAATGCAACCTTTTTTAATTTCTTAATAGTCGTCAATAGATTAATGGAATTTTGTGCAATAGAAAACACAAATGGAGGAATTATTAATTGAAGACTAATTTACTAATTCACTTTTCAGAATTTATCTCAATATTTTAATTCCTTTCTTAAAATTTTACCATACTGTATTATGTAAACTAATTTTCTATCACAAACACTAAATATTATATATTTATCTGTAAAGCAAATTACTTTTTAAATAGTTTGATTATTTTAGAAATAAATTATTCGAGATGTGTAATAAAAATTTAGAATATCTTATACATCTTGTATTCTGATGTTGTTGATGTTAAAAAAAGTAAACTTATATCATTCTACTAATTTTAAGGCTTGAATGTCAATCTAATAACAAAGGATAGCATTTAGAAATCTTATATTTGATAATTTGTATATCGAGCTTTAAAAATCTAACTTTATCGAGTTCAATCCTTTTCGCATTTCATAATTATTTATCCTTTAAGAACTTCAGATTTTAAATTCTTTAATTTATAAAAAATTATTGAAATTAATAAATTTAATTAATATATCATCTGTAAAATGAATTTTTTACTTTTAAATTTTTAGTAAGAAAATGTATATCAACAAAATATTTTAAATTTTTGTACACTCTACACAAACATAAAAGCTTACAGGTCCTTTCAATAATAATTTTATACAAAATAACAAAAAAAAGAAAAAATATACTGTAGAAAGTTTAAAGTTCGTAAATAAGGTTAGACAGATGGTGATGATAACTTCTTAAGCATTCTTTTTTCCATAAAAGATTAGTTTAAAAGCTTTTTAGGATATTATTGAAAGTTAAATTTTCCATCAACGGAAATATTTTTTTCTTGTTTTACTTTTTACTAAAAAATTTAATTACAAATAAAATAGTGCTTTTGATGTTTTTTCGAAAGATAAACTACCATTACACGATAGCTATTATTTTATAATATATTAAAAAAATCATGACAAAAACAATATACATTTTTTTGTTCTTCCATAATACAGAGAATTAATGACAAGTGAAGAGGAACAGAAGTTGGAATGATTCCAAATTGGCTTTAGTATTGAAACTTGAATAAAGAAAAGAAAATAATGTTTTGGGGGGAAAAATAAATAAAAATGCAGAAAGATGTGTTTCCCTCTGAGAACAAACCAGAGCAATATGTAGAAAATGAAGTGAAAGTAGAAATCCAATGGGATACATATATTAAATAACAATTTCTCTCTTACAATTGTGGCTGAACATCAATTGGCCAAAAAATTAATTCTATTTGCATTATGGAATAAAAATCCAGCCATTAATCCAATTAAGTGTAATTAAAGAATTAAAACTAGTAGCTGTTATTTCATTTATTATGCAAATTATTTCTTGTTTTGTTTTTAAACAAGTTGGCAACTAAATTTAATTTGCAAAAATGAGAAATAAAAACAAGAAATCCAATAAACACATTTTACTATCACATAATTTAATTTTCTCATTATAGAATCAGTTTTTTCGAATTATCTTTAAGAGGCTTTTAATAGAAGCAAATTATTTGAGCAGATATATTTTGATAAGAATTGCAACTTTAATTTTCAAAGGAGAATATCAAGTTTGCTTAGCAATTTTAATTCCCAGTCATTATTGTATAACCCTCTTCTGCCAGTAATTTTTTTTTCCTCTTCTTACATTAGAAGGAAGATGCCAAGCAGAGAGGACAGATGCTTTCTCCCCACTTAACAAACTGCTCTTGCAAGTAATTTTTCACTATTATTATTCAAAAAATTAAACCGTAAATCAATTATATTATGGATTTCTTTTTTGATGCGCCAATAGAACGACAGGAAACGATCTAAAAAATGGGCACTTTCGCATACTAAAAATATTATTATTATTTGCCCTTATCAAAATATTCCCAGTAGTAGAAGTTTTGTATTGATGCGCCAATAGAACGACAGGAAATGATCTAAAAAATGGGCACTTTCGCATGCTAAAAATATTATTATTATTTGCCCTTATCAAAATATTCCCAGTAGTAGAAGTTTTGTATTGATTGCAATAAGGGGATGAAAAAATAAGTTTTTATCTCCTGAAAATATCGAGAGAGAACAAGTTTAAGAACATCATTATTTATGAAAGTCCAGTAAAGATAAGATAGAAAACATTGAAGCAAATTCTGAAAGGTAATCTTCTAGCATAGAAGTAATAATAACTTCTTTTGTGTAATAAAACAGGATACTATGACGTCATGACACAATTTGCCTTTCATCAGCAATATTTTTTTTTTTTTTTAATTTGCATCCACGTTCAGCTGTTGAGTGATGGGCTGTGCTCATGGGGTTAATACATACAGTTCATTGATAACTTCAATTAGTTACCTGCTGTGCTTCACCTTAATACATTATTAGAACGGAATTAGCATTTTAATTGTCAATTTAGATTCCCTCTCCCACGAAATAAGGGAAGAAAAACAGTTTTAATGGTTTAAATTCGATTTTTTTCCGCTGCTAATTCGAGCTGGGAATGGACGGTAATGGGAAAGTCGTAAAGTAAGGCTACGACGTGCTTAGGAAAGTAATAAATATTTGGAGTGGCACTACACCCCTTTGGTGATCGATAGGGGCCGCCAGTCTCTTAACAAAGCCATTCAATTGTTGTTAGGGGCCCTCTACACTCTGGTAGTTTATTCACTCTAGAACGCTTCGGGGTAAGGACTGCTCTCATTCATTACAGACTTCCGGCCCCTCGGGCCACCTACAACATTGAACTTCGATGGGTGAATCGTGTAACGTCGTATTAGTGTGTAGGAGAGGCTCAGACTGGGTGGGGCTGTGCCACTTTAAGGGGCCATCGATAAAAAAAAAAAACTCCAAATCGAAAAGTTTGGATTGTTTAATCACAACACGAGTGATGAAACGTACGGGCATCCTTCTGACCTACATCCACCGACACTAATTATCTACAAGCAAAACAAACTTCATTACCAGCCGAACATAGATAATAATCACGTCGATAAATATAGTTTAAACACAGCAACAATAATTAAAATAGCTTAAAAACCAAATTTATACAGCATTAATCAGCTGCAGCATTTCACACGAACTTCAAATTTCCCCGAAATTTCTCATCTAGGTCTTCCTTTATTCTGCTATAGCGAACATCATCATCATTTTTTTTTTACATTGTGCAGCGCTAATTAAACGACAGAAATTATGTTAATACGATTTAAACTCATATAAGCCACCCAGGTTAAGAATGTAAGATTATCGCTATATTAAAAATGGCAGCGATGGAAACTTTAGTAGTAAAAATACAATAGAAGGGCACACGGTTTAATCTCAATTAAATGTAACTAGCCGTAAATTAATTCTACTTCGCTTAGGGCTACTGGGTGAAGCTGTTTTTTTTTCTGTACTTCTATTATGGAGTTTTGCCAGATGATGAGTGAATCATCTAGTAGAATCTCAATGAAACATTGTTGTACTTTCATTGTTAGCAACGAGACTTCTGGGAAAATAATTTATTATTTTCTTTGACACCGTAAATGATGAAAGTATCCAATTCTCTTTTTTTTTTTTTTTTTTTCCCTTCCTCCCGTAAATGATGAAAGTATCCAATTCTCTCTTTTTTTTTTTTTTTTTTCCTTCCTCTTCCCTTTCGATGATGTTGTAACAGGAAAAATACAGATCTGAGCATAAACATTAATAACTCCTCAGAATTAAAACAAAGCTACAGAATATCGAAGCCTGGAAAAACAGCAAAATCTCCTAAAAAAAAAAACTATATATAGGTGCAGGTAATTTTCTGCCTTTGTGAAATTTTGAATGGTTATTGTTAGCTTTCAAAAGATAGGCAACACATACACGAACTATATATACATATAATCCGAACACTAAATAATGATTAAAATAAGCATAATGGGATAATTCTGGCTTCTGATGCTATTTAAAAAGTCATTTTGGAGATAATTTTAAGCCACGTAAATTGAGAATAAATACTCCAAACGAATACGACTATCACAACAAAAAAAGAAGATTTTAATGCACGATTATTTATTTAAATACAAAATCGATGTAAATTAGGTTAGAGAGTGGATAAAACAATCTGGCACGCTGCGATAATTCATAAAAAGATGTTATTTAGTAATTAAATAGCATTTTATTGTCAACGACAGGCAAATCAGATTGGTTACTCGCTTATCGATTTTCTAGGTCTTCTCGGAATACAGAAAGAATATAGTTTTTATTATTTTACTTTAATTACGAGTGGAGTAGGAGAAGAGATTCCGTTAGTTAAATATTCGCAGAATAAATAAATGGGATAAAATAGTGGTGTAAGAGTTGCCGGAGTAGAGAAGAGGTAGTAAAAGGTGCATAAAGGAAAAGCTATCCTCTAGTATTGACTATATGGGAGTGTGTTGTACAGGATACGTTTAGGAGAGTGACATTATATAGAATCGATTGTATGTAGGGCTGAGTCATTCACAGGCGCTACACAGTCTACAATGGCTAACAATATGGTAACTATGCTTCCTCTAACATAATTGTAACAACCGAGAGACGTTTTCCGTTTAAATTAGAAAATCGCCCCGTTTGGCGTTAAATACAAAACAATCAATGTTTTCCTTTCTGAGAAAAAATTAACCTCTCCGGATCGATAAAGCTTTTTTTCTTTCTTTCTTTCTTTCTTTGTTACGGGCTCTATGCCTCAAACGGGCGAAGAGGGGTAAAACAACCAAAGAACTTACTTTCGTCAGAATTGGATTTTTAGTTATGGCATCAAAAATATTCTCACACCGGATGACTACACAAAGACAAAATAACACCAAGATGCACTTCATGGCTGCCGAGTTGGGCACAGTTGTACCCTCTCCTCTTCTCCCTTTTCTTCTTCCTCTTCCTCTCTCTTGGATACACCGATCAGATTAGAAAAATAAAAGGTAATCCTTTATTTCTCTTTGAGTCAGGTGGCTATCACACAATCCTGAGAGGGCTTCTGTCAGATGCACTACATACACACTAGCTCTCCTCGGTAGATGATCCTTCCCAACTAACCGCTTTGGTGGTAACTTTTACCATCGCTAGATGGCATTAGCTACCTATATTTGTGCCACGCCTACTCGGTTTGATTTTAACTATTAGGAATTTACAACGCGCCACTTGGGCACAAAACGGGCCACGGAGTCGGATGTTACCCCGTGTGTGTGTGTGTGCGCCCGACGCGGCGGTGTTTAAACACGGGATAAAAAGGATGTTGTTACACCTGTTGATGCGTCACACTCGGCCCAGGTTAACGTTTTGCTCTTAAACAGGAAATAATATCGATAACACGAGGTCTACCAATTATGTTAATTGCTGGGCTGGTTATTAATAAACCCACTTACAACTTATATTGTTAAGGTCAAGTTTTACTTGGCCGTTCATTGGTTACGTAATCTATTCTTTAGCTGTCTTTTATGCCTTTTGAAAACTAATAAAGTGATATTTATTAAATAACAATGGGCCACACAAACAAATTCGAAATTTTTAACAAAATATTTGACTGAAAATTAATTATAATTAATTATTTAAACATCAGAAACGTATATTGCACCGTATCGGCACGTCCACGTTTTTATTTCTAAACAGAGTTGATTTTATATCCGTTACGTTAACGGAATTATTTAATTGCAATTAAATATGCAACAGATGACGTTTAAATATCATTTAAGTTGAAACCGATTTAAATTCCAAAGGTAAATGACAGTTTTTTTAACGGTTAATCGACATTAAACTGAAATCTACAAAGTTTTAAAATTGACAAATTAAAATTTTAACTAACTCAATTTCCATTCCGGTTTGGGTTAATTTTTGTATATTTTTATTCCGTTGCATCAGCGCCATCTAGCGCGAAAAATACGACACCCGACGGGGAAAGGAAAAATTATAAAATACAATAAATAAGTCGTTTTAATATGTTATATCCTCCGGAGTAGAATAATAAGAAGTTATTAAGTATTCAATCCAGATCGGTAGAAAACATTTAAATTAGTTTTATGAATGTATATAAAGGTTATAAATAGTTTAATTAAATTTTATAAAGAAAGAAAACCACGTTCGGAAAATTAGGCATTTTTAAACGTAGTTAATTAAACATTAATCAAGTAAAAAAACATATTATATATATAAATAAGCTTTATTTTTATTCGGAAACACTTACGAATGTTTGTCACATCATTATTTAAAAACTGTATAAATAACAATTTTTAATTATTTAATTTAAATTAATTGAATTTTTAGTCGCTTGAGAAATTACGGATTTCCTGAAAAAAATGGAACGAGATAATAAATGACCTTATAACCTACCAAAAATTAAATTCACTTTGAGTCATAATTTATAAATAATCCATAAAATAATCCGCCATTAAATTTCGTAAAATATGATTTATAGCGATTTTTTTTCGATTAAATCTGAAATATTTATGGTACGATTTGTTCGTTAGCGAAGTACAAATCGAGTTTTAATCATAATTATTACGATTTTACGTTCATTGAAGGCAGTGTATCATCGACCCTAATCCGTACGAAGCTTCTTATTGGTACAGATCTCCCAGTTATTGACCTAGAAGATGTCAAGCTATATAAGGGAAGTGCAACACGGAACTGGGAAGGCATTCGCTTCATCCCTCCTCTAAAATGAAGAACAGTTGGTTACAGGTAAGATATTTTCCTGCCTTATACTTGATGGGATGAAGTTTTAACTGGGTTTTTATATGTATATTTTTTAATATATATAGTTTACTAACTTTTTTATCATTTTTTATACACGAAGATCTAAATTATATCCAAATGTATCTTTGTTAATATTTAAAAAATTTTTAAGCTTATATGATAACTTTTTTAAGTATATTAAAAAAAATCGTATTTGTCATAGATAAACGCACGAGATACAAAGTTAACCTTGTTTTGCCCGAGTTAAAAAAAAACACTAAACAATAAAATATGTGCTAAGTATAGACTATAAGAGATATCGAAGGCCATTTGTTCATAGATAAACGCACGAGATACAAAGTTAACCTTGTTTTGCTCGAGTTAAAAAAAACACTAAACAATAAAATATGTGCTAAGTATAGACTATAAGAGATATCGAAGGCTAAAGTTTTCCTTATAGACTGCGTAATTTAAGCGGTGGGATTTAAAGGGGGGAGATTTAGGTCACTGCTAGCTCCGGGTGTTAAAGATGTGACCTCATATCGAATGCAGAGGTCACGGCGTTGGGAAGGTAGATCAGGAAGTGGGTCTCGTTTTTCGTTAGAATGCGCGTTTTCGGGCATCCGCACCGAAAATTTGAAGTATTTCTTTTTTTTTAAAATATTCTTTTCGTATAAAATTGGAGAGTGTGAACTGGGTTACTCGTTAGCCAACTTTGCTTTATGGCGTAGACAATTTTATTGTTTTTTCACGAAACGAAATCGTTATTATATATTTGGATCATAATAGACTTAACTAGAAATCGATTACATCGAAATCGATACATTTAAAAGTGTTTATTCAGCTACGATTTAAAGCCAAACTGCCATCGTTAAGTAAGTTTAAATACGGAAGTCGAGTAAACTGGTTTAACTCCCATAGCAATAGGAAAATAAGAATGCCGGATACTGGGATGACAATACAGAAAAAAATTGCTAAAGAAAATAAAACAAGTTTACGCAAAAGTGTTAGCAGTTTAAAATAAAATATGCAGAATTAAATTGGCAAGATCAACGACTTTTGGAGAATCTCTGCATATCTTACACTCCTAATAAACAGGGGGCAAGTACCTGGATGCAATGCACCCTTAAATTAAGTTCCTGTTTTTGTATTTTTACCGATAGGATCTACAACAACAACAACAACGTTACATTAGTTTTTATAAGAAGAACCAGTTTAGAAATGTTTAAACTTAAGATAGGCGGCGAGAGTTGAAAGATGACAGATGACTTTATGATAATTTTCTGCATTAAAAAGTGATATTGTAATATCTTTTTTTTATTCCCTCAGATATTAGCGATTCTAATCGTGGCCTGCAACACATGTCAGAGTAGCACGGCCGGGCAACAGTCGGCATTAGATAATTACCAGCAATTCTTAAACGGATACCAGAACCTATACGGTAATAACTTCCACGTGCTATCGCCCTACCGATATCAAACAAGTCCAGTATACCGACCAGGATTCACTACCAGGATCAGGAATCTGATGAACGCCCTCTTCTTCCGCAGAGACAAAAAGAAGTTTTATCAGACACCCTACGTTCTGAACGGTTTCAAAATGGCCAACCATCCAAATTCCAAACCCATGTACGTGTCGGAAAGCAATTATAAACCACAGGTTATACCTTACAGGCAATTACAGAAGTACTTCAAACCGTATCAGGGTGGCAGCACACGATACGTTCTGCCTCAATCTGTCTACGGTGCTCCAGGTTACTCAGCCGTTAAGGGTCAACCTATCAGAACGAGTTACAAAGTATCGAGCTATCAGAAGACACCGCAAAAACCCAATTACTCAAAGACCGGATTCAGACCCGTTTCTACTAACTATAAAACCACCATATCATCCAGTTAGATATGACCACACCACACATCCACGATTATATATTGTAAACTCATTTCAGTCAAATTTTCATCGTTGTTTTTCTAATTATTTATTTATGAAATCAATTTATAGACAGACTTAACTAACATTATTGTTATTTATATATATTATATATATCATATATTTAAAAAACTCAAAATCTTATCTAAGTATTATAATTGCATGTTACGATTTAAATATTTTATTTAGTGAGATTAACGGCCGATAGATGACGGTACAGGCATTTTTTTTTATTAATATATATATATAATATATACATATATATTTAAATATATGTATGACATGTATATACACCAAGTATAAAGACTGTAAAATAATATTTTTTTCTGTTTGTATGTTTTATAAAAAAAAATAAAACTATTTTTTAATTTTTGAAGGGTTAGTCGTTAATTTTATAATAATGGAATGCAGATGGCGCAGCGATATTTAATAAATCATCTGATCGATGGACATCAATTTGCACGCTTCATCTCTTTCGATACGCAATCGACAGACAGCTGACGACAAATTTCATCAGTTTCAAACGAAATTTCATTAGTTTCAAATAAATATCGGTTTCGAGTAGAGTCGACAGAAATATCTAACAAGAAATTTCATCAGTTTCATATAATTGTCAGTTTCAAACAAAATTTCATCAGTTTCAAATACGTGTATATATCGGTTTCGAGTCAACAGAAACAGCTGACGACAAATTTCATCAGTTTCATATAATTGTCAGTTTCAAACGAAATTTCATCAGTTTCAAATAAATATCGGTTTCGAATCGAGAAACAGCTGATTTACATCAATATCGAATTATTTTCATCGGTTTCACTCGCCAGCCAAAGTCGATTGATCGAGCAAAATAATTTATTTGATCGGTCGTTATCTTAGTAAACACTCGAAACGATTGTTATAAGCATATCGATATCGAATTTTATTATTTATTATTGGTTTTATCTCGTTACCAAGCCATAACTAATCAGAAAAAAAAAGAATCGCAAGAATGTTTGTAATAATTTTTCGCATGGATGAGTCAGTTATTAAAAGACTTGTTGACATTTCTCGTCATATATTAGTACTTAGGAAAAGTTTGTTAACCGGTACAAACACGTGTATTCGCACGATGGCCATTTAATTTTCCTGTAAGGTCAACTACCGAATTTTAATAATTTTGGAAAGACCGTAAACAAAATCCAATCGCTTAATCTTGTTTAGAGTATAACTGATGGCTTTTATGTTTCGATAATCGTTTAACGTTCGATTATATGTCGACGAAAATAATTTTAAAAGATTAAATATTATTTTCTCGTATCCATTTCTGTTGTCATTCTTTCACGGAAGACAAAAACTCGTAGGAAAAAAATTTTTTTTTAAAGTAACGAAACCATCGAATGGAAAGCACCGTGCTACATCTCGTTTTAACCAATAGGCAAAATAACTCAGTTTACCATCAATTAATGCTTACGATTTTAAAAAGTTCACTAGATTACTCGTTGCTAACCAACTGGGAGGGGTACTAAGAAAGAGAACAGTTATCTGGTAGCACCTGGTGTGCGGGTAATCAATACAAGTTGTTGTACTCGTTACTAGTTAAAGCAATCTATATCTTTACGATGGCATGTCAAGGAAACATCACACATATTTCTGCTTAGCATTTGCATATTTATAGACCGAATAAGAATACGACACAGATGATACGTGTTTAACCAATTCCCAAACTGAACCGCGTGACAGACTTATTTTTACGAATTTTCGAAGAAATATATTCAATGGATTTTAATCAATTTCAATCATTTTAAAGGAATTAAAATAAATATAAAAAAAATCTCGATAAACTAACAGATACGTAATCATCGTTTCATGATACTAAATGAGTTAAAATAAAATGGAAACGTCTGTATTAAGTAATCAATGCTAAATATCTCATCAGTTTAATGGCAAAATTTATAGAAATTATTTTGTTTCTATCGATAATGCAGTTTCTTTTGAAAATTTATTATTCACTAACTTTCAATCAACACTATTTTTTTAATAAAAAAAAAAATTGAAGAAAAACCAAGCACAAAACAACGCGTAGTAAATGTTAAGATTTAACAATTCTGGACGTTTTCAATACAGTAACATTATGGAAGAAATATAGTACAGTATTCTGATGGCGATGAATGATGGTGGTGAAACTGCAAAACGCTATTGTGAATAAAATAACGAATGTTCGGGAAGCGGTCGCGTGTTTATATAACAATGACATTTCATCAGTAACGTCTTAAAGAAACAGCGAAGAATATTTCCAGCAAAAATTTATATTTAAACTATATACAGTATACATAATTTTATATTTTTATCAACACAATACCTAATGAATTATTTATTAAATTTATAATATTGTATTTATATATTTTGGAGTTTTCGAAATACCCTACACTAATATTTATTTCCATATTTTCAGAATCTAATAAAATTTTTGACATCGCTGTCAACTTTCGATAAAGATTACTATAAAAATCTATTGTTTTCTATGGAGACTATGTTTCAGTTGCGTATTATTTTATAAATCATAATTATTTTAGATAAAATAATCATACCTGTAAAGCGCATACTATACATTATTTTTAATACTGCTTTTATAAATTATTAATACGTAGAACGATCATATTTAACATTCGAGAGAATAATTATGAAAAAAATAGGAACAAGTTTTTCTAAACTATTACCATTATAATATTTTTGTTGCATTTAATTCTTTTAAAAAGAAGGAATGTAGAAAATATTTGGATTCAAGATCATCGAAAAGATAACCTATGCAACTTATAAAAAAATATCATCGCTTAATATCTTAAAATCGCATCCCCTTTGCAAATAATGCAGCCAAGCTAGTATATATATATGGGGTAACAAATAACACGTCACACTACAATGTGACTTCCTACAAAACAAAGATCGGTGGATCGATACTGGATTCCCCGAAAAATTCTATTAGTAAAATCTACAGTTACTATTTTGAAGATTTTATTGGGTCAATTACCAACCTATCACGAGCTGGCCAGATCTACCATTTGGTGAAGTATAGGATCGACGGACCGGATTAGATCCCCACTAAAACATTTGAAGATTTGGGAGTAGGAATCGATCCTGGATGCTCCAAATGACAAGCGGCTGCTTTATCACCAACATTCACTTTAATACGCGTTACCATTATACTTTTTTAAATTATGGTAGAAGTAAATGCTAAAAATCTACCATATAAATATTTACAAATATATGTTCGATACGAATGATGGATGCATTTTTCGGGATTTTTAGCATTTACTTCTACCTCTATCTTCTAATTTTTGTAAATCAATTTATAGAATATAATTTGAATCAATTAACATTTTAAAAAATAGAGAATATCAAAAATAAAATAAGACGGATAATAAAAGATGATTCAGGAAACAATTCAGCAAACACAGCTACATAAGTTCAGGCAAACGAAGCGAAAATAGTATAGATCAGCGGTTCTCAACCTATGATACAGGTACCATTGGTAGTAAGTGAGACATGACTACTGATACGATTATAGTCTTGACTTTCTATTTGTATACAAGGCATATTTTTGTTGGTGATACTGAAATTTTTGAATTTTGATTTTGGTGATATGCATTTATGAAAAGGTTGAGAACCGCTTCTGTAGATGATTCTCTATTGGCACATTAGAAAAAGAAAGAAAAAAAATTTTTTTTTTCTAATGTATTTTGGAATCGTCCTTCAGTTACTTCAGCATAATACCTCGCTTAAATTTAATCCGATCCGAATAAAATTCACATACATTATTGGGATCCATCATAGAATCAAACCCTTGGAAAATACTCTATGTGGGATCACTATTACTGACGTAATAAGTAAAAAAAGCTAACAGGAGATCAGGTAACATCCAGCGTAAATTTCCTCCCCTCTTTCAATGAAATTCACAGTTATTATTAAGATCCACTAGAAAATCGAATAGATTCAAAAATGATTAAAGAGGATCATCATCATCCGATTATAATCATTTATTGATTTTCAAATAGATAAAATCGAATAAGGAAATATTAATTTGTTAATAACATTTTTTAAATTAGAATAAAATTCAATCCAACTCCAAATAGGCCTATTTAAATATCGTGAGTGTCATGACAAAATATAATATAAAACTATATCGTGTAACATGTTTAGGGTTATAAATTGTTTACATAACATTTTTCGTTTCTATCGACAAACATAAATAATTCATTGGTAACGCTAATAAAGATAAGTGTTATATATTTTTATATAAAATAAATTATATCCATGCGTGGAATACACCTGCACGTGGGAATTCAAATATCGATTTAAGAGGCGTAATCTTATTGGTCGCGTCCTAGCAACCAGTGTTTGAAGACAAGTCGACTATCCCTCCCAACCACACTATGTTCTGCATGCTTATCATATAAAAACCACAAGTACTTCCACTGGTCATTTTACTTCTGGACAGAAAGGTAAGATCGCGTTGGGATAAATTATATAATGGCCTAAAAAATTATTTTTTTTTTTTAAATTTTATGCTAAAGGAAAACGTAAATTCTGATGCTACGTCGATTAGAACATACTTATCCCTATACAACCAAACGTAGAAGAATCCAGTTTTTCTGTGATACTTGGAGTCAATACTGTTCTCATTTTTTATTCATTTAGTGGCTTTTAGGAGAATTTTTAAATCTCTAAACCAAACTACGTGATTTTTCTGCTTCTAGAAATGTTTGTATTGCTCCTACACCACGGTAATGTATTTTGAATGCGTTGTAATATGAATATCGCGTCGTCCATATTTAATTATATATTAGAGAGCTAAGTAAGAATGGTGGCAATTCGTCGCATGATTTTATGGTTTTTTAAATTTGGAAAAATCCACGCGGATTTGAAAATGTTTTCGTGATTTAAGAGAAATATTATGGCAAACCGTTTCACATCGAATTTCATAATAAAAAAATAATAATAATAATTATATATATAAGTGAAGCATCGATGTCGATAAATCCACGATTACCAAATCTTGAATGTATGGATATTTATCGAGTATCTAGGAATATTTTAATAGTGGCATTCACCTGTTGAATGCCACCATTAAAATATTCGAGAAAACTACTTAGAACTAAGAGAAATACAAAATAAGAGGCTACAACTATACGATAAGATTCTAATTTATAGAAAATTCCTTACCATTCGCTGATAATATAAATTTCCGTTAGAGAAAAATTCCCGAAATTTCGATAGGTGAAGAAAAAATACGAAGTATAAATAGTTTGTGAAAATATTGGAATGAGTTGCAAAGCACGTGAAATTGCATGTCACGCGAGTTGATAATACGTATAAAGGATGTGGACCACCGAGTATAACACGCAGCCATAACAACTCCAAAAGTTCGACAATAATGATCTATGTGTAGCTTAACTAAATTACTGACCAAATTTATATGTTACCAGAAAAAAAATCTAAAAATAACCCTCGAATAATATTTTAATTTGATTAGTTATATATAAATATAAATCACTTTATGGCAATATCCTATTAAACATAATTTTATCCTATTTTTTATAGGCGAAAAAGAAAAAAAAAATGCCAGATTTACAATTTCTTATAATTCTAATTTTACTTTCGAGTTCCTACAGGTATGTATAATTTCGTGTATTATAATTTTATAAATTCTATAAATTTGAAGTTTCTATTTGTGAATTTAGCAGAATACTTCTCCAAGATTTTTTTTAAATGAAATATTACCTTAAATTTAATAATGTTACTTGCTCACGGAAAGTTTTATTTATTACGTCGGTACTTTACTAGGCACGATAAATTTCACGTAATTAGCCTGTTAAGATCGAATTTTACGTGAATCCGTTTAAGAAGTCAAAATATATCTCGAAGGAATAAAAACAAACCACGTTAAAAATATTTTTATTAAATTCATCAATTTTCTTTAATGGTACGCATTTAAAGATATTTCCAATCTCTCTCACGTTGCATCCATTTATGAATATCTTATGCCATCCTGAATTACTTTTTTCGATGGCTAAAAATATATATTGTATTATCAAAATTTCACGAATAGTTTGATTGATAACTTAGGAATTTTCGAGTTAATATAAAATCGTGTTGTACGTGCAAGCGACGCGACACGACGCGATACTACGAGCGACAGAAAACAAACCAATAGACAACCTCGACGCGTTCCACGTGTATATCGTAGCATCGCCTGCTGTTGACCACTGAATCTGAAATACAAACTTTAGTCGGACCCCGTTAACACTCGCGTCTGCTTAAAACGCGGTTTTTCCATGGCTCCTTGATAAGCAATCGGTTGTGATATCACTCCTAGTCATCTTTGACATTAAATCTCGTGATCAGTGAGATTAGCTGCATCTTCAACCATTTTGTATTTGTCAAATCACACAGAAAATTCATATCAATGTTGGAACTTATATTATCGCTCAATTTATTAATACTGTTACTCGCGGTTTAGTAACCGTGACCCCGATTACTGCGTGTTAACGGGGTCAGACTAGTTTGTTTTCTGAAGCGACAAATTCTCGTGGTTACAGAGATCGATTCATAGGTTCTAATAAGCGAAATTTAAAAAAAGCATGCATTATCAATATGAGAGTGTATATTGGCATTTTATGTATAAATAATGGAACGATATTTCATTATAGACGCTATAGAAGCGCTTCTCGTGGAGCAGATTGTCGCTCATAGCGTAATATCGCATCGTAAGCGTCGCGTCGCGTCGCATGTACGTGGTACACGGCCTAAGAGTAAACACACAATTACTCTTTCTAGTCTTCGATGACTCCATCTCTGCCAGTTTTATCTTTGACTCCTTGTCATACATTTACTCATTAATCAGATATAGTTGTAGAAAGGTATCCAATAACAAACTATCCAATAACAAACTTATCGAACATACTAGTAGTTCTGTAAACTTATAAAGCTCAATCCACTCTACTGTAAGCAGTTTTTCGTGTCTACAAATATGGCGCAAACACCATCACACTTAGACCAATCGTCTTAAAAGGTTGCATAAATACAATTTATTATGTTTTTAAGTACTGTATTAGAAATATTCGGTACTATTACGCAACTGCATTCAATATTATATATCTCTCTCTGGACAGAAAGAGGAATACAACCACAGGATTTTTTTTAATCATTAAGAAAAGTGCACTTATATAAGCGCAATATGCACTCTTCCCATCCTTATAATGAAACAACCATACAGTTAAGTATCTCGGTAATTGCACTATCATATATATATAACCTTTCCAACGTTTGGAACCGAATAATGCCCAATTTTATTTATAAAAAAAAGGTCGTCATTAAATTTAACCCGAGTTAAACTTACCTTAAATAAGTTTCTTCCTCACAAAATATTCGGTATTAGAATATAATAAGAAGTAAAATCTATAAAACGGACCAAATAATTTATTACTTTTAATTTAATTACCATATCCGATACGTATTTTTAACGTTTTAATATTAAAATTTTCGTTAAACTTCATTTAATGAAAAATTTTTACACGTTTATTGCGGTTTCTATTTTTATTATTACTTTTTAGAATCGATTAATTATATTTAATTATTTTAATTAAATGATTAGAGAGAAGGGAAAACGACGGTTCCCCCCTCTTCAATTTTGCCATAGCAATTTTATTTAATTTCAAATTTAAAATCGGAAAAATACTTGTTGACAATTTCGACGCTTATTCATTACACCCCCTTTCATTTTTTTAAATCGAAAAATTTAAATTTGTCGTTTACCAAACAACCAAATTTCATTATAAAAAGTTTATAATGAAAAATTATAATTATGATGTAAAATTTATAATGAAATTTGGTTGTTTGGTAAACGACAAATTTAAAAAAAAAAATTATAAAAGTTTTAAACTCGTCTTTATTCAATGTACCGAAAGTATATATTTAATATTTTATTTATTGTATTTAGCTTTATACTTAAACATATATAAAGCTTTTAAGTGTAAAATCGCATTAAATGCAGAAATATATTTTAAATTTTTGACTAATATTCACTTTCCGAGTAACAATTATCATCAGTTTGGCCAGATTAATGCAAATTAACGAATGGAAACCAGAATGCTAGAGTGCGTTTTAAAAGCATGTTTCACTGCTCGACTTCATTAATGCTAGGCAGTGAAGCCCAAACACGTTTAAGTCTGCTGGCGTCAAGTATGCCAAATTTTGTCATTTTTGTATCTATCGTCGTCTGTCATAAAAGCGTGGCTACATATATAATTATGAATTTATTATTATTATTCTTATAGAAGCCGGAGTTAAGAAAACAGAAAGAAATAAATATTTTCCGAACTAAGAAAAATATAAAATTTATTCGTCTAATTTTCTCCTCTTAGAGTTTTAACTTCTAGACTGCAGTGTCACGGAGAACATTTTTAAATATTTAAATTTAAAAATTGAATTTAAGTTTTTTTAAGAAATGTCGTATATTCTCCTGATTAAATATTTATCTTGGCTTCTTGTCAGTTTATTTGAAAGCCATTTTTGAATATAAAAAAAAAGTCGGATACGTGATCCTGTTCGACTTACCGTCGAAATAAATTATTCCGAATTAATTATTAATATCTCATGGAAATTCAATATTCTTATGCTATCTTTGTAACCGTGATCAATGATATTAATTGATATATATCTGATATCACTCATTCTGTTTGCTATCCGTGCGGGAAACAATATCGTATCGGATCATCTTACCAACCACAAATAGGGAATATAGTTTTGATTAGTCACAAAGACTCGATTTCCACTATATAAAACGTGTTTACCAGCCTAAATCTGCCATCTTTTATAATTTCGATACGGTAAAACTTTCAAATATATACTAAGCTTTCAGTTGTATCCTAAGCTTTCAGTTGTATCCTAAGCTTTCAGATGTATCCTAAGCTTTCAGTTGTATCCTAAGCTTTCAGATGTATCCTAAGCTTTCAGATGTATTCTAAGCTTTCAGATGTATCCTAAGCTTTCAGATGTATCCTAAGCTTTCAGATGTATCCTAAGCTTTCAGATGTATTCTAAGCTTTCTAATGTATCCTAAGCTTTCAAGTACAGTGGTGCCTCGCAATTCGACGTCCCGCAATTCGTCGGTTTCGCAATTCGACATTTCTCCCAAACATTCATAAAAGAATTTACTGTTTTTGTTGCTTATTAACATTGTCACTAATAACTTGTTTCTATTTAAGATCATGTATAGATCATCAAGAAGTTATATGAGCAATATAATTAGCATTTTTATTTATATGTTTCAATATGAAAGTTACTGCAGGTAGTCCTCGGCTTATGACAATTCGCACTTACGACAGCCAAAAATTATTACTAAAAATTCTCTAATTCAACTTTGATGCTTGCATCTGCATACATGTACCACATTGCTTTTGTGTATGCATCACAGCATTGCCATTAGTTGGCAATCAAAGCCTTATTACTGTCATGTCTAGTAAAAAAAGAAGGCAAGGAAAGCTTTGTTTAACCATTTTAAGTTAAACAGAAACTTAATTTATTGAAAATATTAAAACAGAAATCAAACAAATCAAGAATTAAAAAGTCCTCGACTTGTGTCAGAATCCCATTGTAAGTTGAGGGCTACATGTAACAAAATATATATGTATATTTTATAATATACAGTGGTGCCTCACAATTTGACGTTTGAGTTTTGGGGGTTGGTGCATGTGTGTGCATGGAATTGTGTGATGTCATTTGCTATCTGTCAGTTCTTTTTAGGCTCCTTTGGTGTTTGCCCATGTTGTTTGTGTTAATTTTCAATTCTACATTTCTCAGAAAGAAAATATTTGTAATTATTATTAGATTTGTAATTATTATTATTTTTTGAGTGAAATTAAAAATGGGTTCAAAGAGAACTGACCAGAGGAATAATTCCGAAAAGAACAATACTCGATTGAGCAAAGAGACGAAGAAAAAAATTGTAGATAAAGTGCAGAAAGGTAGAACAATTAAAATGTAACTCGAGTATGGCGTTCCTAGGACAACTGTGGCAATGTTGTGAAAATTATCCTTCAAATTTGTTTCAATAGGCATAGAATATAACTTCCATTTTCGTAAATAATTTGGTTCTTCAACTGCAATCACTAATTATAAAGATTTATAAGAATAAAACTTGTTGTGAAAATTATCCTTCAAATTTGTTTCAATAGGCATAGAATATAACTTCCATTTTCCTAAATAATTTGGTTCTTCAAATGTAATAAAGTAAATAATATAGTGTATTTCTCTCACCTCACTCGTAAGTTAGAGGAGTGTGATGGGGACCGATAACGAATTAATCTATTAGAATAAAACTCATGAGTGGCAAGGGATATCTATATAATAAATTAAAATTTTATTTTAATGTTTACTGTAAAATCTATTGATTATAGAGATTTTATAGATTTATAGTTGATATTTTATTTGTATAAGAAATTTTTAGAAGCTGATTGAGAGGAGGTAAGTTGGTCACATCCAATTTACATCTGAGCAGAGGAGAATTTTCAATTCTAAATATTGATCATTTTTAACAAAGAAATTTAATTATAATCATTGTTATTGTCATATTACAATCATTAAATTATATTTTTATAATACGATATAAAATTTGTGATTATTAAAGTGATTATGAGGCAATCGACAATGATGTGACCATTGTTGCAATTTTATCTCGGATATTTTCAGTTAAATTTCCACAAAATAATGAAATGCATTTAAAATGGCATGAGATATATTATTAGCATATATGCTAATTTATAAATTAATCTTTCTCTAAATATGAAAATATGATACAATCATAATTTCATTATAATATTTATTATATAAATATGAATTTAACGAAATCAAAATATAAAACTATTTTTTTCAGATATTTATTAAAATATATTGGAAGTAATTTTAACTGTCACAAAAATTTTTCAATATTAGTTTTTATTAATAAATTATTGAATATTTAAAACAGGCATATTTTCAATACTGATATTATATGTAAGCATTCTTTGCAAACAGTTAAAATTTATTAATTAAAGAAATCCACATGTTAACTTACTTCTTTTTTGGGGGTTTTCCAATACGAGTGCATTCGATACCAGGGGATATATCAGAAACTCCAATAGAATTCATGCCTTGAGACGATATATCAATATCACTAATCATTGAAGATGTAGGTGAATCACTACCATCAATTTCATCATCAGGATCAAGATTAGGAGTTGGTTCACTGGCAATTTATTAGGATTTAAATTTTTTAGGTAATTAGAATTTGTCAGTTAGGTAAGGATTAGATTAGGAAAGATTATTATTATATTAGTGACAAATTGCAAGGCACCACTGTACTAAGCTATATGAGTTCACTAATACCTTCACTATAGAAGCATATGTGCTTTTTTAGATAAGAGCAATAAAGTCAACACAGTATTCATTTTTTAGACTTAGTAATAACTGTTATCAATCAGCAGTTCCAGATGAGAGTGTATAGAAAGCCATCATATGAGAGTCTTAATTCTTAACTGGTTTCATGATCTGATCTACAAGAAAGTCACTTTTAGATATTTTTATGTATAGAACCACATAATATTAAAATTGAATTGGAATACAGTATTTCAGTAGGAATTAATCACAGTTATGAGAGATCGTTTTTGCAGAACATTCTGAGCTCAATAAAAAGGACTCTAACTAATACACAGTTGAACCAGCATGATGCAGCCAATCAGCCAACTCAAATGGAAGGATATTTACCTGTGCCATATGACTTGAAAAAGTATAATTTCATAAACAAAGTAATGAAGAAATGTAATAAGAAGATTGCCATTAGAGAGGACTAATTGTATTCAATCTGCTAAGAAATGACAAAGACCCTTTAAAGGATGCTCAGAGGAGTGAGGTCTATAAAATACTGGTAGAAAATGCCAGGACCAATCAGAAATCTACATATATAGACATAACTAAACAAACTCTTAACACAAAGAATAGATGAACATAAAAGAGATGTTAATCGGTTATGTGTTAAGTAAATTTTATATTATTTGTTATTTATCGTTTTTTTACTAATCTTGACGTGTTTAATAACAAGAAGAAATGAAGAATGTTTAAAAAGAAAGAACACATCAAGCGGATGTATTCTACTGTTCTGTTCTAACCATAACAAAGCTTGTAGTCTTCTATTTTAGAATTCCGTTGCATTGTGAGATGTTGCCTGAGGATGGTGTATAACCGAAAACGTTAGCAAAGTTTTTTAAATAAATGTTTCTTTTACTGCAAATAATGCTGAATATTTTGATTGATTTAAGAGTTTAAGCAGTTACGTAGTAAACTTTGAGATAAAAGAGATATATCTAAAGATAAACTAACAACAGCTTTGTCAATTGAAGCATATTCTGATTATTGCAAATAGGCTGGGATAAAGCAAGAATCATTAGGCAGCTGAATACACCCAACCAAGCTACAACTTCAGAAACTCTAGAAATCATTGCAAGGCAGAGGATAGAGAACATTCTAAACGAAAAGCCTGCCCAGCAACTTTCCCCAGCATGGTTGTATGCTATTGAAAATCTGCTGCCTGCTCCTCATTAACTTTGGTTTCAATCTCCCAGCCATGCTTTTTTCTATTATTCTAATTGTTCATATTAATTAATATGAACAATGAACAACATACTAATATGAATGTTGCTATGGTTACAAATCTATTTGTTTTGATAATTATATTAATTTTTAGTTGTTTTTGATTTGTAACCATAGCAGCATAGTAACATTCTTTTTTGTTTAAGTTTTATTTTTTGTTATGACATTCTGTTCCATTTTTTGTAATCTGATGATAGCTATATGCTGAAAATGTTTGTTAAGTTTTAATAAATTGTTTACACTGCAAAAAGTGCTTGTTTTATAGATGTTTAACTAGTTTGATTAATAGAATCAGTTATTATGTATAGAAAATGAAAATTTTGTTTTAATATAATTTGGGGAATTTCCTACAAATAGAAATTGCAAATTTAAAGAAACACAATCAAATAAAAGTCCAACCAATTGTGAGAAGTGTATACATGTAATGATTATTGTGTACTTTTTTCTATTTAATTAGAAGTAGGTTTATACTAGCACTATTTAGCAGATAAAAATATTTCACAATTTATGTAACTTGTGTACGTTTTCAATATACCATCTTCAGCACATTGCAGATTATTATACTTTGCAATGTGCTGTAAATGAGTGTATTGAAAACATACATAAGTTAAATAAATTGTGAAACATTTTTATCTGCTAAATAGAGCTAGTGTTAATCTATTTCTAGTGTGAGATGTATAACACAAAAAAATTTTTTTTTTAGAATTTGGGTCAATTGTGCCAAATCAAAATCGTGTAAAAAAAATTTGTGTAAAAACAGAATTGGGTGTATTATTATAAATTATGATGCAGTTTTTATTCTACACATTGTTATGCTTTTCAATTAGAAAATATTATGTTATATTTAATCTAAAATATAAGCAATATTTCAACAGCATCAAACACTTTTGATGATAGGCTATAGAATATTTGCTATTTAAAGCAAAACAATTGAAATGTTTTGAAACTTATCCTTGGCTAGAACAATGAGAGAGTGATATTGCAAGTAAAGTTATTATTTGTAAATAAATCAAATGAGAAATATATAGAAAACTGAAGTACAAAAGGTTAATTACAATGTTTTAAAATAAAAAAATCAGCAAGTGATGTGGCAAAAAGTGACCAAAATATGATTTCCATACCCATTATGCAATAATTATTAACAAATCATGGAAGAATTCCAATTGGTAATTGTTGATATGTATTAATAATTATAGAAGTCTGTTTCTGAAAATCTTATCAAGCAAGTAAATATTTCATATTAAATAAAAAAAAGAGATAAGTGAGTTGTCTAGATATCATTTTAAAATGGTTATTTTTATTTACATTATATTTTAGGTTTATATTTTTGTTAATTCTGATCCAGTTGTTTTTAGTGAAAATTTTTGTTATTGAATAATCATTCTATTAGAAAATTTTATTGTTTTATGACTATAGAGGAGCATTTTGGAATCCACAGCTTATAGGATGTATATTGTTTTGAAATATGTGATTTTTGTAACATTCATTTTAAGAATTTTAAAATATGTATTAGAATAATAAATATTTAAAAATAAAGTAAATAATAGAATATATTATTAATAGCTTATTGTAGAAGCTTTTCCCAGACATATAATCACATATTTTTTGCATTGGCTATTTTATTGAAAAAACACAATAACTTTCTCTTTAGAATCCAGCATACCTTGCTTTATGCATTCACTTTATAATACTTTATTAATACAGTGCTTTTCAATCCTGAATAAACTATAAGTGTGAGACCTGGAATTGAACCTGAATCCTCCAAGATGGTAAGTGAATGCTTTACTATGCGACCATCTAGTCAAGTTTTGTAGGCCTAATGCTATTGGCACTTAATGAATGATGATGTAAATATATTTTAAGTATTTATATGCAAATTATAGCAAATGAAAAAAGGCTGTGATTTGTTTTACAATGGTGGTCTAGAATGTAACATTGTAATTGCAAGGTATGCTTGTATATACAATTTCTATTAAAATAAATATTTTTCAGTGTTTCAGAAAACAGTTTTCTTTAATCATTCATTGCAAAAAGAATTATATTCATTTTACTAAATATTTAACTGCTTATACTCTTATACAAATATAATCACACTTTATATTTTACACTAATCATACTGCTAATAGTGCATTAAAGTGTGATTATATAGAATTATATTCTTTTATATGTCAAAATCAAAAAATTTTATATTTCATAATAAAATTTATGAATAGCTTTATCAAATGTATTTCTTTTAATTCTGAAAAGCCAAGCAATTATATAGCATTCATATAAAAGATAATTTCTTGGAAACTTTTCAAAATACTTATATATGTGTCCACTTTGTAATCTTTGCTTCTGATCTTGTTCAACTTTTACTGATTTGTATTTTTTAAATTAGCATTTAAATGAGCAACAGTAGATTGCTGCTCTATGTTTATACTTTGTAAGAAAATTGCAAAGTACAAGCATAAAGACAGGATAAATAATGAGAACAGTGAATTTTCAGAGTTTGTATCCATCCCTAAACATGCCTCCAGTATGCCTCCTGTTTTACAGATTTCTGTTAGAATAATTCCCAATTCAAAGGATTCAAAGTCTTAGGAACCTAGCCAATACTGTGTGTTATGAATCATATTTTCAGTTCAAAGGTAAATTCTACAAACTGATGAAGAGTACCGAGTCACATGGCAAGCATGGCTTGCAGAACTAGTTCTAACACATATGGAAGAGACAAAAATGAATAAGATATAATAAAAACAGAATTAGTGTTCTACATTAGATATGTGGATGATGTTTTCATCAAATGGTGGAACTAGACAAAGACTGAGAAACTCATAGACTTCTTCACAAATCACAATCTAGATCTGAGATTAAACTTAGAACAATAAGAAAGCACAATCATACATTTCTTAGACGTACAAATATGAATAGTAAAGAAAGGGAAATGCATAACTTCTGTGTTTAGAAAACCGATATATGAGCCAGTCCTCATCCCCTTTTGGTCAAATGACCTTTATATCTATAAATGTGTGGCATTTTATGCCTTCTTCAGAAGGATTTTTATATACTGAATAGAAGATGAGAGAGAGAATACAAAAAGATTATAGGCTGTGGAAGAAAACATGGATACTTGGTGAATTTTATGAAAGGCATATATAGAAGACTAAAGAACATATATGAGAAAGTAAGTAATAGTAATAATAATAATAACAATAATAATAATGATGATGATGAAATAGAAAAAAACACAAGCAATGAACAAACAAGCAGAATATGCAATTATACCAGCAACAATAACCAATATGAAGACAATTAAAAATATCACTAAGGAGCAAAACAAAAAGTTGACATATAAAAGAGGACCTACAATATTTGGAAGGTTAAGAAATGACAAAGACAAATATAACTAAGGTCTAAAAAGTGGAGTCTACCAAGTTCCACTAATAAACATCTGTAACAGAAGAATTCTATATTAGAGTGACTGGAAGAAATTTACAACCAAGTTTGTAGTCATCAGTTTGTAGTCTACCAAGCTCCACTAATAAACATCTGTAACAGAAGAATTCTATATTAGAGTGACTGGAAGAAATTTACAAGAGAAACTAGTGGAGCATTAGAATGATATCAAGAAAGATAAATTGACAATGGCAGCAGTGAGATTAGCTTATGAAAAGGACATAAAAATAAAATGGGAGAGAGCTAAAGTCATAAAAACATGCAATAAAAATCAGAAAGTCTAATGTATGAAACAGTTGAGATACTGAAACAAATGAAGCAGAACAACATTATTAAAAAACAACATGCAGAGAATGTGTCAAAAGCATGGCATCTAACTGTAAAAGAAGACCTTTGAGCTTTAAAGATTTTTCTAATTAATTATTAGCATTAAATAAAATTTAAGAACTGACAAAATGCAAACATCGACAATTGATATTCTATTGTTTTTGTAACCATAGTAACAAACAATAAAAAGAAAAAGAGTTTATAGAATATTCAGATCTCTGAAGCATAAGTCACAGTCAGGATTCTAATTTTGCTGTATAGTTTTAGTTTTAAAGGTATTGAAATTTTATTACTTAGAATAAATTTTATTTAATTTGAATGAGATCATGCCAATGAGATTGTGTTTAATCAAAGTATAAGTCTCAAAGTTTTCAGTCATTATTGTTCCTAAATAATTAAATTGTTTTACTTGTTCAATATATGTCTCATTTAAGAGTGAGATTTATTTTTTGTTTAAAGCTAATTATAGTTATTTTTTTCTTCCATCTTTCCAGAGTTTAATGGCCTCATTTGATATTGGCTGATGATAAATTAGCCAATATCAAATATTTTTTCAATTATTTATCACAAAACAATTTTTGTTTATAATGATTCATTGTTAATTGTGATAACTGAGATTTTATAGAAGTTATTTTATAAAAATTTTTGTTCCTGGAGCAAGATTTTTCTTTATAATAATTTAAATATAAGAAAAAAAAAACAGAAATACTTTTTCAGTAGTGAAGTTTTTGAATAATTATTTCTGTATGCTTTAAAGAGTTGTAAAACAAATTTGTATAAATCATTGTTGTGATACCCAGAAGTATTGAAATCATTGCACACATTGTATTTTACAATATAATTCATAATTGGACCAATTAGAAGTTTCTTATTTCAGAGATTTGAATAAAAAGTTCAATTATAAAGAGAAAGTATTTTTATGTAAATGTAGTCATCTTGAGATACTACCATAATATGTTAAATAATTATGTAATTTTACATTATATTTGCTCCCATAATGTTTAAAATTATTATAAAGTTTTTGAAATTTTCTGATATGTATCATTTCATTTTCAAATATGTAAGTACAAAAAGTCTGTAACTATAAATATGCAGACACACTATATTTTTTACAAAACACATATGATAAAAAGTGCATCATAATTTTTTCTAATATTTATATTTACACATATTGCTTCGTCATTCAATCATTTTTTATATATGTATAAGTATATTGTAATTTAAATTTAGCATTCCTAAATTTATGATTTATAAAACATTAAATTTTTTATTCTAAAATTTATTTATAGAGGTATTCTAATTTATATTATCAAAATATAAGATCTTATGAATATTGAAATGCTGATATTAAGTTTTTGTTGTTTCCATTTTAACTTTTTAATTTAGATACTAGTTTCTATCTAAATTATGGTATTGGAAATATAACTTGCTTTCTTGCAATAATTTCAATCTTGTAAATCTCATAAACCTCCTTTTCCTTCAGAAAGTAAGCAAAAATTATCCTATTTTATAAAACAGATTTTATTAATCATTAAAATTATTAATGGATTTTTTTTAGATATAGTTGCACTTAAAATATTTTTATGGAATTTAAAATAAAATGAGATGAAATGAAATATGATCTTTTTGATTTTTTTTAAATTAAATGGCATGTTCATATATTTTCAAAATTCCTAATTAAAGGAATACCTCTATTTTCTGTGACCCCTTTTTTGTATATTTATATAAGATTACAAAACATTCCCTGACTTATGCAAATAATTTGACAGAAGTTTTTTTGATGAAACTCAGATTTTGCATGTCAGAAAAATATTCTTTTAACAAAAATTCTGAATTAAAACTCCTGGGCTAGGTGGACTACAGTTATTGTACCTACACAATGTTAAGGTGCATATTGTTCCTTGACTGTTCAATGCAGAGTGCCTCCCTTTCAATGTTGTACCAGTATTATGAAATTTAAAATCAAAAATAATCTAAAAAGCATAAATAAATCAAGTAATAGCAGTTTACATTATTAAAACATCATAAAGTAGGTGTTTTATGCTCTATATCTTAAAAAAATAAATAAAATTATGGAAAATATTTTGCAAAAGTCAAGTATTATATAAATCAGAGAGAAGTTGTATATATTTTCAAACAAATGGAGAAATCTCCATGAGGATGAAATAAATAAATAAAACATTTTTTCTGTCTTAAACTTTGCTTCTACAAAATGTCTCATAATTCTAATCCAGCAGTCAGCAACCAGTTGGTGTCACATGAAAAAGTCTGAGTTCTAAAAATTTGCCTACAAAAACTCAATTTCTCAATTCGTGAATGCCATAGGTCAGTTTGGAAAAAAACTGGCCTATGACCTGTAAAACTTTGAGTGCATCAGGAAGGACCTAGCAAATTAGGAAAGATTTAAAAAAAAATTTTTTAATACCAGAATTTTTAATTCTGATTTTTCCAGATTTAAAAAAAAATTTTTTAATACCAGAATTTTTAATTTATTTTTGCATGTAGGAGAATTTCGCATTTTTATTAAATTCATGACTGTGCATTCTGGGCCGCATGTAAAAGCTTGACGGGGCTGCAGGTTGAGAATGGCTATTCTAATCCAATAATAATTTTGTTCAAATTAGAGGAAGAACGCTATATTTGACCATTGTTTTATATCACAAGAAGCTAGATAACAGAATATTCATAAAGAAGAATTTTGGATACAAGGAATCCACAAGCACTTTAAGCAGGAAAAATACACTATATACTAAATATCTAATAGTAAAATTGTGTATTTTTCATGCTTAAAGTGCTTGTGGATTCCTTATATTTCTTAGAGGCAGCAGAACTTGATAGTTTATGATTATAGAAGAATCTTGATTAATAAGAAATTTTTCTTTACAAAATTCTAATTTATTTGTAATATAGATACTCCTACTCTTCATATGTTCTTTTAACTTTTCCTCTAAGTTGCGGGTTGTGTACCTGATATATTTTTCTTCTCTATTTAGGTCTAGATTGGAGAACGGGATTTCATATACTCCTGTGTATTTTTCTTTTCCATATTCGTCTTTATCGTTTCTAAGTAACGATTTTTTGTATGCTATTTTAAAATTTGTAGCTTTTTCTGTTTCTTTATAAAGAGTTTGTAATCGTGGTTGGTAGTCGATGCTTCTATATTTGATCTCTTTTGTTGGAATTTTTTTTCTTTTCATTTGAGTTTAAAGCTTTTATAACTGAGAATAGCGTTTTTTCAAGAAAATGTTACTATATCCGTGTTTTCTTACTTGCGAGAATATTTCATTTATTTCTATGTCTCTATCTGCTTTTGTACTGCAATGCGTAAAGGCTCTTCTGAAAAGAGCTCTAAAAGCTGAGGCTTTATGAGTCAGTTTGGTTGTTGACGCGTTTGGTATGTATAGCAGTATATAGGTTGGTTTGCGGTGTACTTTAATTTTATACGTGTTTCTTGCTACTTCTACTTGAACGTCTAAGAAGTTTATCTTCTTATTGCTTGCTTGATCTAATTTTAAATGGAGTCCTAGTGAGTCGTCCGACATATATTCTTCTAGTGCTTTTGGATCTTCTTGTTTATTTCCATACTATACAAATATCATCAACATATCTTCCGTACAACTTTATTTCCGATGCTAATCTTGGTATAACACTTTCTTCTTTGAACCTGATCACCAGTTCAGCTAGTACCCCTGCCATCGGGCTTCTGACAGGGACATCTGTTTTTTGTTTGTAATACTTACCATTAAACATGAAGTACGATTGATGACACACCAAATCACTGGATGCACATAGTTATTTTCTATGAATCTTTCAAATTTTTAAGCATTAGTCTGTATAACTGTATACAGGCTGGTTCATGAAAGTTGTAAAAATTTATGATGTTAGTCTAAGATCAGTAAAGTTAAACTATGATTCATTTTAAAATGTAAAATGGAATAGTCGTGATGTTTGAAGAATATCATTCCAAAGCTATCTTCAAACGTCATGACTATTCCATCTCATATTTTAAAATAAATTACAGCTTAACTTTATCAATTTTAGACCAATACCATCAGTTTTACAACTTCTATTTTAATAATAATTCTAAAGATTATATATGTAAAATTGAAGAGAGGGAATCTATTCCTAAAATGTATTTTTTAGTATGCTACAAATCTGGTAAGAACAATTGATATTGACATAATACAAAATGGAAGTAAAATATACATCAAAATATCTACTATTTCTTTTTCTCTATAACTACATAATTAATGCATTTTTTAACCTGTTGAAGTCTGTCATTGTTTACAAATTAAGCCTAATTACTATGCAAAAAATTTAAATTATGAAATCTTGTTTAATTTTCATTGAAATTTTTACAATATACAGTAAGACCCTGTTTAATGCAGGTTCTTCTTTTTGTATTATAAATAATATAATTTTAAATTATTTACATGTCATTTAATTATAGCCAAAACTTTAAAAAATTTTAAAATACAACTGATAATTTAAATGTGACAAATGATAAATCAGTACAGTGGGTGATCGGTTAAACGAATATAATCCGTTCCAAGATAATGTTTGTTATTCGAATTGTTCGTTAACCGATCATCGATTTACCATAGGTTTTTAAGTCGTAAGCAATGGATGCATGTGAGCAAAAACCAAATATTCCATTAAAAAACAGTCTTAAGCTGGGACGTAAGTTCGAGCAGTCGTTAAACAGGTAGGTCATTAAGTGAGGAGTAACTGTACAAATATTTTCTTAAAAATTTTTTTTGATGAATTTTTAATATTTTTAAATTCAATTTTTTTTTTTTGATATGATTTTAATAATACGATTTCACTTAACTTTCATTTCAATATAATACAGTGGGTGATTGGTTAACGAACATAATCCGTTCCAAGACAGTGTTCGTTATTTGAATTGTTCGTTAACCAATCATTGATTTACCATAGGTTTTTATGGGAATTTGATTAATTTGTTCTGGAGACCCCCAAAAAAAATAAATAAAAATTATATAATTTCTTACTAAGTTTATTTATATGTAATAACCATAATATATATGTACATAGTCTTGCATTTTCATTTGTTATGTTTATTTTTCATTAAAGACTCTGTCCAATGTCAATTGCTTTTCTCTCTTCTTCAGGATTTTTCGGAAGTGATTAATAGCACGTGCCATTGTAAGACCAAAAAATTGTAAAATCTCTTTCTTATCTTTTTTAATAAATCTTTGATTTCGCAAGCCTATTGATCTCAACCTTGTATGGGTGCCATTCTAGCACAAAAATATTGTAAACTCTCTCTTACCTTCTTTAATAAATCTTTGATTTGTTTTAAGTTGTCTTTGAGTTCATTTTCTTCTATCCTTACCCATAAGTTCACGAACACGCAAGGCCTAAGCCTGTCATTCCATTAAGTTAGTTAAGCTGAAATATCTTCATGGAATATTGTTCTGCCATCCTTATCCATAAATCCACGAATGCGCAAGACCTAAGCCTGTCATTCCATTAAGTAAGTTAAGCCACCATATCCTTGTGAGATATTTTTATCTGGCAGAGGCCACTTAATAGAGCTCATTACAGGCTGGTCAATACCCATGATAGGGTCAACCGGATGATTGAAGGATGAGGTTCAACGGGCCTCACGAACACGCAAGGCATTCCATTAAGTTAGTTAAGCTGAAATATCTTCATGGAATATTTTTATCTGGCGGTAGCCACTTATAGAGCCATCATCATCACAGGCTGACCAATACTCATGATGGGGTCAACCAGACGGTTGAAGGATGGGTTTCAACGGGCCAGGCCCAGATCTCTCCTGAAAAATTGGAGGAGTGGGACTCCCGGATCCTCCAGAATGTTAAGCCACAAATCTTTATCATGCAGCCATTGGGATGACCTGTCATTCCGTCAGTCCATGGGTCCCACAGTTTGTTCTGTTAGGTGTTCGTTGTCCGAACATGTGTTCATTAACCGAACATAAAAATCTTTTGAAAAAGTGTTCGTTATCCGAACTGTCTGTGATCACCACTGTACTAAATTTAAAAAAAAATACCTTTGTAAAGTGAAATTGCAGAGGATCATCAGTTGATAAAGATATGCATAAGCCTCTACTCAGATATTCTGGTAAAGGATTACGGTGATAGTTCAAAAAAAGTGAATTGTTACTCAATGGAGACATAGCAATACCAATTTGTGTTAAATAGTATAGATATTGCAAGACCGGAACCTATAAAATAATAAAAATATTTTAATATATATTATATACAATATTAAAAATAATTCTTAAAAAATATTATTTTAGATAATTCCAAGTCCGGACCCTCTTGAAAAATTGGAGTTAGACTCAGATCCTCCAGGATGGTAAGTCACAGCTTTATCACATGGCCATCCGGCCAACCTGTCATTCCGTGGATCCCGCAGTTTGTTCTATGAAGTGCTTGTTATCCAATCATAAAAATCTTTCGCGAAAGTATTCGTTATCCGATTTGTTCATTATCCAAACTGTTCGTTAACCGATCATCCACTGTATATGCATAAATTTCTTTTGTTTAACATTAAAGTTATTATATTTTCAACATATCTATTATAAAGAAATTAACATTTCAATATAATTCATACTGTAGTTCTAACATTCAAGTCATTTAATTGTTGATATGTAACAACACTAACTGATTTAATCACTGGTATCTAATGATTTCATAGTTTACCATTTTATAACTTTGATTAATTCATTGGAATAATTGTGCATTTTCAAATTCACAGATATTTGTAAAATAATCAATGTTTTTGATAACTTTTTTATAAATATCCTTGGAAAATTTCTGAAATAGATGCTTATAACAATAAGATTTTTTTGGGAATTTTCTTATCTGCTTGTCCTTTTTCATGTGAATCATTATAATTTTAATTGTTAATATTATCTTCAAATATTATTAAATGTTGACAAATTTTTACTCTTTTAATCTCCAATCAATCAGACTTTAGCTAATATTAACTATCAGAAAAAAAAAAGTGTTAAAAATAAATTTTTAGTAAATTTCCTAATATTTTGCCATAAGATTAATTATTTCTACCAATATATATATATATATGTATAGATAGATAGATAATAGATAATGAATATGTATAGATAGATAGTAAGTATCCCTTAAACATTTTTTTTACTTTTAGAAATTGTATGGATTTCTCTATTTTCATATCAGTATCTCAATTATTATTAATAGTAATCATTTGAATATTATGCAAAATACAAGTATTTCTTGGGACTAGGAATGGTAGTCTCTCATATTATTATACTTTTCTAAGCTTAATTTTTTAGGGATTTTTATTTCATTTCATCAGATCTTTATAAGAATCAATTTCAAAAGTCTTAGCCAGTGAATAATGTAACCATTGAGCAGAATACATATTTATGCATCTAATAAGTTGAAATATTTTATTTGAATAATTTACAGAGATTATATATATATATATATATATATAATACACTAAGATTAGTGTTTTTTTGATTATTCATTCATGAGATATTTTGGATTAAATTAAGAAAAATTTTTAATAGAAAAACATATTAACATGCTATAATGTACTAATTGGGACAAGAAATTCTGTGGATTAAGAGAACATTACATTATACTTATAAATTATATTACAAAAGATTTAGATTGTTTCAGTCTAAGGATCGACTATGTGTATCTATACCTAATTTATGAAGAATCAAATATTTCCTAAATGCTTTACAACATTAAACATTATATTATTTTATTTCTAATTTAATTTATCAAATGTGAGATGGAATAATCATGATGTTTGAAGATAGCCTTGAAATGAAATTCTTCAAATATTATAACCATTCCATCTTACATTTTAAAATGAATCACAATTTAATCTTATTAATCTTAGACCAACATCATAAATTTTTATAATTTCCATTTTAATAATATATCTGAAGTTAAAAAATATTGAAAATCAATACAAAGATCAGGGAAAATAACAGAAATAAATTAAAATTATTTTAAGTCGAAAAAGAAAATTATAATTAACTTATTTCTGTATTTTCCCTGTTCTTTGTGCTGATTTTCAATATCATTTTTTAAAAATAGAGCAGTGTGATTTGATTGAGAATCGTATCTGAAGTTTATCTGTGTAAAACTGAACAGGGAGGAACCATTCCCAAAACACACTTTTTTACCATAACATATCCATACAAAAAAATGATTAATCTGGTGATTATTATGCATAATCACCAACAATTTCGGTAAAAGTGATAAATTTTTTCATATATTGCGAATTTATCACATTTACCAGTGATTATGCATAATCGTCAGTTCGTATGTAAATATGATAAATCGTAACTAAATACCAACAGCACTAAGGCAGGAAATACATTCATAACTTAAAATGCAATTAATAACACTTAGAAGTAGTAGTGCTTTCAATTTATTTCAAATCCTCTTCAGCTACAAGTAAAAATACAATAACAGAAAGAGTTCCATAGAACGGACCTCGTTCTATGGAACGCACCTGCGTTCTATGGAACTCTTTCCATTATTATATTCTTACTTGTAGCTGAAGAGGATTTGAAATAAATTGAAAGCACTACTACTTCTAAGTGTTGTTAATCGTATTTAAAGTTATGATTGTATTTCCTATCTTACTACTGTTGGTATTTAGTTCTGAATTGTTTTGGCAGTGTAGTATTTTGCAATGATTAAATCCTATTTAATTAATCAAATTTACCATACATTATGCATAATCCCCAATCTAGGATGGTAAATTTGATTAATAATGCATTCTCATTGTGTAATGAAGTAGTTCACTGCATTCATTGTCATTTATGTAATAAGTTCAGCTTTACGCTGTCAAAGAAATTAAGATTTCACTCGATTCAAGAAATAATCGCAAATGAAGGTATGGAAATTAGAGTTGACACCCAGATAAAAACGTCTATAAAACTTGAACATGATAGGCCCAATATTTTTGTATATGATAAAAAAAAAAGAAATTAATATGTCTTAATGAGATCAAAATCCAAATCAAGATTTGTTAACAATAGTTGAAAATGAAAAAAAAAAAAGGAAATATGAATTAATGGCAAATGAATTGAGAATGATATATAAGTGTCAAGCAGTGGCGTCACTATGGGGGTGCGGTGGGTGCAGACTGCACTAGGTGACACTCAATGTTTTCAAACGTGCGTTAAAAAATTACATTTTTGCCAATTTTACAACTGTAAGCACTTTCTAACATGCTTACGACCAAGCCCGTTGGGCCAAACTATATCTAATACTTAATATCATTGAAATGAATTTTGAATTGCAAATCACTTTAATATAATGCAAAGTAAGCACTAGGTACCTTAGTATATGTATGTATAGCTTTTAATGTTTATATTCTAGCAATAAATGATATTCTCTATGAACTTTTAAATCCCTGCTTTCTAATGAGCAAACGTTTTATATAATATTGAGGGAGAAAGGGTGACACCAATGCTAGGAACACCACTGGTGCCAAGTAAAGATAATTCCCTATTCAGTGATGGGCAAACTATGGCCCATAGGCCACATGTGGCCTGCCATGACGATTTGTGTGGCCCGTGATCTGTGCACAACTGTAAGATTTTTTTTTAAATTTTATCACAAAAATATTGAATTACATATACAAACAATATAATTATTTAATTAAATTTAGATTTTGCATGCTAAAACGCCCCACTTGACTTTCTGATATTTTTGAATATATAACCTATTGGGGGAAATGGATTTTGAGGCAATAGTAGTGGTAGGGAGTGGCCGTGAAAATGGAACATTGGTTTTCGGCATGATCGCAGTATTTGCCTCTACTATGAATACCTCGTGAGTAGTATATGTCTGAGGATCCCCGTGATATATTTGTTTACATTTTTTGGATTTGACCTTCCAAGGTCAACTCAAATTGATTTCCGGGTTGACTTTTCAAGGTCAACTCTAAAATTGATTTCTCGGTTGACCTTGGAATTTCAACTCTAAAATTGATTTCCGGGTTGATCTTGGAACTCGAAAACTGACTGACTCAAAAGATTGTTTACGATTGATGTGAAAGTTTGTTTACACACTTACGAGTGGACCGACTGCAATTTAGATTTGATCTTGAGGAGGTAAAAGTTGTTTACAATTTTTGTCTGCGAAAGTATGTTTATATATTGAGAGCGGTAAGTAGTTGATCAGAATGTAGATCTTGACAAGAAATCATTGATAATAGATGGCACCACAGTTTTGATATTTAGAATTAATAGTATTAAAAAAGAAATGAATTGACATAATGACTTAATCCACTATGCCAATTCGTTTCTTTCTAAATGATGTATAATTAATAAATTTATTGTTATTTTTATGATTAGCATTTAACTGTGATTTTACAAATCAAACACTATTAGTCTTACATATGATCCATTCAAGCACTATAAGCAGTCTAGGATAAATCAGCTTTTATTACAATTCCTATGCAGGTACAAACGTTTTCGGTGCCAATTCGCACCCTCCTTAGGTACACTTAATTAGATTAACAAGAGAATTTAAGTTTTGTTTTGCCAAAAGTTGTTCTAATCTGTTATATTCGATTGTCGTTTAGAACAGAATTGTTTAAGTTCTAAGTGTATGTTTTAAATAAATCTTGTTAATCTAAGAAGTGTCCTGAGGAGGGTGCGAATTGGCATCGAAAACGTTTGTACGTGCATAGGAACTGTAATAAAAGCTGATTTATCCTAGACTGCTTATAGTGCTTGAATGGATCATACGTAAGACTAAAGAAAGCATAGCAGTTCTGATTAGATAGTTTAACTGTCAACAACTATTAATAATTTTTAAAATCACAATTTTATTTTAATATTATTTTGACATAATTTTATAACCAATATTGTTTTTATACAAACATATTTTATTTATTGCAATTACAGGTAGGCCTCGATTAGCGCGAATAATTGGTTCCACGAATTTCTCGCGCTAAATATTTATAATTTATATATAATAAAATCAATTCATTAAAATACCTCTTGAACATCTTTCACCAAACCAACCAACTTCACAAAAACATTGTTTTTTTGGAAAAGTAGTAGCATCAATATTAATACATTTTCCATGAGATCCACAATCATCATTATTCCAGCATTCATCTAGGAAGATAAATTGTTATTGAATAAATTACAGAATATTATGTAATAATAAATATAATATAATGAAAATTAACCTTTATATTGACAAACATTTCCAGAATAAAGATGATCACATTGGCATTGTCCAAAAGAATTTATTTTTCCATGATTTGAACAAACAGTTTTTAGTTCAGTCACTGAAATTAACAAAATATTACTTATTTTTATTAAATGTTACAGAATAAGCATACAGTAAGACCCCGCTTAATGCTGCTCCAAATTTTTTTTTGATTTTCATGAATGATTTATAAATACAAATCGATATTACCAACAAAAAATATCTATAATTAATATAATAAAATAGTAATAATACATGTTACAAAACAAAATTGATCTTTTGAACTGTTTGTTAAGTAATTTTGTACTTATCAAACAGTGTTATATATAAAATAGTTTATTTTGGCACTGCTTTGGGTGGTAGACAGTGCACTCTGGCAGCGGCCTGTGAACTATTGGATACGTTATGTGACACATTGAGGCTCGACGGTTGGGCTCTCTTCGATGCCAGGCCCATGACAAAAGTCTCGGATTCACCCCTCTCGGCAGCCCTGAATATGATATAGATTATGATAATATTTCATTTTTTTTAATCATCTTTTACTTTCATTGTGATTGCAATGATCATTATAGAATGAGAAGCCAACAAACCAAGCTTAGATATCTTATGAAAACAAAAAGAATGAGATTTGGAATTTCATTGCAAGCTCTTCAGAGGGATCATTATTGCTTTACATTAGGAAAAAATAATTTTCTCAGTAATTTTTAAATAGTATTACTTTTTAAGTTTAAATTTATCATAATACATATACTTCAAAATAACTTTTAAAAATAAAATTTTAAAAAAGCATTAAGATTTTGATACAAAATACTTTTACATTATGTCTTTACACTAAAATTAATAAAATCAGATTGGTATAAATCCTTATTAAGGATAAACTATATAGAATAAAAAATATAATTTTAATAGAAATGCTCCCATTTACAATCTAAATACAGATAAATAACACAGCTCTATTTTACTCAAATAGAAGCATTTTAACCTCTCTTTTAAGTTTGATTCAACTGTAAGAATAGAACACACTATAAAACAACCTTAAATTTCAAATTCAGAAAACATAAGAGATTGATAAAATATAACTAACAACATTGTAAACAAATTTTAAGTTAAATCATATATATATATTTTATATATACAAGGTGTTTCTTATCACCTGTACCACCATTTTTTCTCAGAAATGTGATGAGCTAGGAAGTAGGGAAAAAATTTTGATTACCAAAGTATATCCGAAGAATCAAATGGGATGATAAAAATTTTGTGGGTCAATCGAAAGTAGGGGCACAAGGAGTCAACTTTGAAATCTCCAATGGAAACATATGCCAATTTCGGCATAATTGGATAGAACTGTAAAAAGAAAACAACTTTTATTTTGAAAGTTTTTAATATCACCTATGGATTGTGAGATATCACAAAAAAAAAGAAAAAAGATTCCACTGCATATATTGCTGATTGGGTTGTTCGAGCAATAAGAGCAAGAATCAAACAGAGAGCATCTGTTTGCATTGTGGAACACTATTGAATCAACAAGGAGCAATATTTTGCAGATTTCAGGCCAATTTGGGTATTTGTTTCTAGTCCTTGAACCACAGGTGCAACAAGTCTTTTGCCATCAAGTTTAGCATGGAGTCATATTCAAGAACAAGGATTTCTTGACTTGTTTCAGCACTTTAGGAGCACCATGGATGAACACAGATGCTCTCTGTCAGATTCTTCTTCTTCTTATTGCTTGAATAGTCCAATCCACAGTACATGTGGCAGCATCATTTTTTTAATGATATCTCACAATCCATAGGCAATATTAAAAAACTTTAAAAACAAAAGTTGTTTATTTTTTATAGTTCTATCTAATTATGCCAAAATCAGTATATGTTTCCATTGGAGATTTCAAAGTTGACTCCTTATGCCTCTACCTCTGATGGGCCCACAAAATTTTTATCATGCCCATTTGATTCCTCAGATATATTCTGATAATCAAAATTTTTTCTCTACTTCCTATCTCATCACATTTCCGAGAAAAAAGGATGGTATGAGTGATAAGCAGAGGCAGATTTAATGGCAGGCACACCGGGCGCGCGCCCGGGACCCAGACTTCTGGGGGCCCGCAAAACCCCAACTTTATACATTTTTCTAATGCAATTATAATTACGTACAAGTTTTCAATCAATAGTAAAACATAATAGTATGTTTATATTCACTTATTTTCATTAACAACCAAAACCCAAATACAATGACAGACAATTACCATATGCCGAATATGAATACAACACTGGCAACACTGCAAAAAGTATGTAGTAACCTACTCAAAATATAAATAGCACATAATATGTTTTATTTATTTAAAAATATGGTCAAAATATATTTTTATTTTCTCGATTCTCTCTTTTTTTAAGGGCCCAATATTTTCTTCCACACCCAGGGCCTCAACCGGTCTTAATCAGCCACTGGTGATAAGAAACACCCTGTTTATATAGGATGATTCAAAACTCTTGGGCCAAACTTTAAAGGTGATAGAGCACACATAAACAAGCAATTTTCGTCATACAATATAATGCCATAACTAAAATGGTGAAGCACTAGAGGACATTTTCCAGACATGAGACCAATCTCTGATGTTTAGACTTTTTCCTATGGGACCATATGAAAAGCCTCATCTATGACAACCCTATTGATTCTGATAAGGACCTTGTGCCAGATTTCCGTTGCCACTGCCGAATACATTAGTGAAAACACCAGGTATGAGAAATATATGGTGTTTTCACCAATGTATGTCAATCACTATGTCAAAGGTATGAAGTCTGCATTACTATTGGCAGTTGCTCTTTTGAGCAATTTTTGTAATTTCTGTCAATAAAATTATGTTCTGTAATTTGTTTGATAAAATTTGTTCTGTTTTTCTTCAATTTTTTCATATCTCTTCTGTCATTCTTGTTTTTCATCACTTCATCCACAGTAACTACTATCCCCTAGTGCTTCATCCTTGAGTTATAACCAGTGATGACTTTTAGGGAGCTCATGGGGGCTCGCATGAGCCCTTTGTTAAATTTAATTTCTTTAATTTGTAAGCCTCTTGTTCTTTTTGTTTGCTTATTTATTTATTCCAAAAATAAGTTTTGCATGTCATACTCATACTTTGACTCACATTAGTCTTTCTCTTCTTCATATTTGCATATTTGAATGTATACATCTCGAATAGTGGCAATCTGACAATAATGTCCTCTGAAGCAGAGTAGGTGAGTAGGGACTTAGTGCCTACTCCCTCCCTCGATGGCATCTCCACCTTGTCGTGGTGAGGGAGCTTGCGTGTTCCAAGGATCCTGAGAGCTATGCCGGCAGTAGCTTTGCTACTGGTAGGGTCTCCCATGCCAGAGGTATACTGGTAGGGTCTCCCAGATACGAAGGTAAGGGGCCAAACTAAGAGAGTGCCCTACCCAAACTAAGGTGTAAGGCATCATGCTGAGAGTTGAGTGGCACTGGGTAGTAAAAGATGTAGTGTCGTTAACGATCCCTTCAGGGCACCAGGAGAAACCCTGTCATAGTTAACCTTCCGCCCGTGTTGGAGGATAACCGGGCAGTGACTTTTTGCGTTTCCTCCAGTTTTTTGTTTTGGGCATGGATGTTCAAAATTTATCTTCTAAAACTTTTTCTGGGGAGGTTGCTTTTCCACCTCATCGCGGGGGTGATGGCCTGGTACCTCATCTGAGGGTCTGGGGTCACTGGTGTGCCTCCAGGTGGTGGGACGGTGGAGCAGTCTCCTGGTGTCATTTCTGCCTCCAGAAGTAAATCTAGTCCGCAAAGGACGCGTTTGTCTGGAGCGGCTAGGCGAAAGCGGAGGAGGGCTAGGAGGGAAGCTGCTGGCGCTGGTGGCTCTCAGCTATGCAAGGCACTTCCCAACTTGCTCTGAGAAGACTACTAGCTCTTCCCAACTAGCTCTAAAGAGTCTGACTCTCCTGCTGACACACCTGGTGTTAGCAGGAGAACCAGATCTGAGTTGTCTACCCCCTCTTCTGAGGAGGTGAGGCCTACTAAGCGGTCCCAGGGCTTTCAGCCTTCTGGTGTTAGCAGGAGAACTAGATCTGAGTTGTCTACCCCCTCGTCTGAGGAGGTGTGGCCTACTAAGCGGTCCCAGGGCTTTCAGCCTGGATCTTATATGGAAGCTGTGGCTTCTTTCGGTTAGCCATCATCAAGGAGGGTTTTCCGGATTCCAAGATGGTGGCTGCTGAGGTTGATAAGGATCGGGCTTCTGAGGGTACCACTGGTCCTTCCAATGCCCAGTCAATGGAGGAGGGCATTGAACTTTGCCCACCTTAGGCACCTGTAATGTCATGGGCCTGAGGTTGATTCAGATCATACTACAACACTCCCGAGCTGCTTCTGCTCTTTTGGGTTGGCTACTCGTGGGGCTGCTATGACCTTGCTCTTATTCAACAGCCGTGGTACTATAAGGGCCGAATACGGGGGCTTCACTGCAAAAAAAGGAAGTTGTTTTCTTTTACTTCTTGTACTTCTGATAGTGGCGGCTACTCGTGGGGCTGCTATGATCTTGCTCTTATTCAACAGCCATGGTACTATAAGGGCCGAATACAGGGGCTTCACTGCAAAAAAAGGAAGTTGTTTTCTTTTACTTCTTGTACTTCTGATAGTGGTCCTCGGACTTGTGTTTTCACTAGGAATAACATACATGTTTCACCTGTTTGGGATTACTGTTCTAGGGACCTTACTACTGTTTGGGTGAAGCTAGATAAGGGGGATACTGGTAGGGAATTTATTGTTTCCTCTGCTTATTTCACTTATGATAAAGACAAACTTCCACCAATTCCTGAATTTGGCTCTTTGGTGGAATTTTGTCAAAAGAATCATTTTGATTTATTGGTTGGTGTCGATGCTAACTCTCATCCAAATGAATCATTTTAATTTATTGGTTGGTGTTGATGCTAACTCTCATCATTTGGTTTGGGGCAGCAAAGACATCAACTGAAGGGGAGAACACTATTGGAGTTTCTGATGGGTTCTAACCTTTTTATTATAAATAGGGGTAATGAGCTTACCTTTGAATTGTTGTTAACAAGACGGAGGTCATTGACCTAACATTAGGGACTCAGAATATTTCTGACCTAATTGAGAATTGGCATGTATCTGATGAGCCTTCTTTTTCAGATCACAGATATATTTGCTTTAATTTATAGGGTATGGCACCTAGAGTTACATATAGAGATCCTCGGAGGACTAATTGGGCTTCCTTTAGAGAAGACCTTAAATTCAACGGGGGTATACAGAGCAGATTTTGCTCAGTGGTGGATTTATAGATGACTGTTGACCAGATTCAACATGCAATTCTCTTATCCTACCATCAAAATTGTCCTGTCAGGACTGCTCGGTCATCAAGGCAAGTTCCTTGGTAGAATGAATGGCTGGGTGGTCTTAGATGTAATGTTAGGCGGCTTTTTAATAAAGCTAAGAGGACTGGTCATTGGGACGCGTATAGGAGTGCTCTCACTGGTTATAATAAGGCCATTAGAAAGGCTAAAAGGTCTTCTTGGAAACGGTATTTCAGGGAATTGAGGATATACCTGAGATATCCCGATTTGTGAAGATAATGTCTAATGGGGATTTTTGCAGGGTTGGGTCTCTTAAGCTGCCTGATGGCAGTATGTCTAGTACTTGCAAGGACTCTTTAAAGGAACTTTTTCGGGTACACTTTTCTGGGTCTACATTGATTGAGGACTCATCCTCCTTGCAGGTGCAGTCTGACCTTGATGGGATGATGTGATTATCATGCTTCGATGATTAATCAATCTAATATTAGATGGGCGATACACTTTTCTGGGTCTACATTGATTGAGGACTCGTCCTCCTTGCAGGTGCAGTCTGATCTTGATGGGATGATGTGATTATCATGCTTCGATGATTAATCAATCTAATATTAGATGGGCAATAAGTGTTTTTAAGCCTTTTAAGTCGGCAGGACCAGATGGCATTTTGCTGGTGTTCTTGCAGCAGGGCATTGATGTTCTGGTTTCCCTTCTTTGCCGTGTCTTTCGAGCCTGTGTGGCTTTTGGCTACGTTTCATGGTCCTGGAGCAGGTGAGGGTATCTTTTATACCTAAACCCATGCGCAATTCTTATACCGAGGCTAAGTCCTATCATCCAATCAGTCTGATGTCCTTTTTATTGAAGACATTGGAGAGGTTGGTTGATAGGTTTATTAGGTGGGCCTTGGTTAGGATCTCCCTTTGTCGCAGCTAATATGCCTATCAATCTGGCAAATCGACTGAGCATACTCTTCATGAGGTTGTTTTGCTCATTGAGAAGGTTATTGGGTACAAGGAGATTGCCCTTGATGCTTTCCTTGATATTCAAGGGGCTTTTTACTCTACTTCTTTTGAGCAAATTAGCCTTGCTGCTACCAGACATGGAGACTCTACTTCTTTTGAGCAAATTAGCCTTGCTGCTATTAGGCTCAACAATTAATTGCGTTGGACTAGCTCCATGCTGAGGCATAGGGTTGATTTTAGCAGACTCTATGAGGAGAAAGTTATGATTCTCACTGACAGGGGATGTCTGCAGGGAGGAGTGTTGTCTCCACTTCTTTGGAGCCTTGTGGTGAATGAACTATTGGCTTTACTTAATGGGAAGGGTTTCTTCACTGTTGGATATGCAGATGACATATCCATCATTGTGGTGGGGAGGTTTCCTAGGACAGTTTCTGAAGTTTTTCAGACAGCTCTTAATACAGTTTCGCACTGGTGTAATAGGATTGGATTGTCTGTTAATCCGGCAAGACTGTTATCGTGCCTTTTACTCGAAGAAGACAGTTGGTAGGGTTAACTGAGCCAACCTTCTTTGGTAAAAGGTTGCAGTTTTCTACCCAGGTCAAAAAAATATCTTGACATTTTGCTTGACAAGGGTCAAGCAAAACGCCAAGGTTTGACTTGGAAGCTACACATTGAGTTTGTTGTGAGGAAAGCCTGTAGGGCTCTTTGGGCTTGCAGGAGTATCTTGAGTAAGACTTGGGGTCTTAGGCCAGAGCTATTATTTTGGATTTATACCATGGTTGTGAGACTTATTCTTACTTATGCTGCCATTGTATGAAATGGCGTAGGGTCATACTTAAGACTTGTCAGGCCGAACTTGGAAAGATTCAAAGAGCTTGTTTTGGCATTACTGGGGCTATGAAGACTGCTCCTACTGCTGCTCTCAAGGTTCTCTTGTGCATTCCTCCTCTGCATTTGTTTGTTGAGGTGAGTGCTCGGGAGGGCTATTATAGGCTTCAGTCTTCAGGGCGAAGGATTTCTTGGACCCATAAGGTGGAGCATTTGTGGGATGGGATACACTGTAACATTCTTGGGATGGTAAAGGATTACATGGTACCTAGATTTAACTTCTTCTGGCCCTTCACTGTTGTTTTTCCCAGTATGGAGGGCTGGGGAGGGGGATTTGGGCACAGTATCAAGGGTGGTTTGGCTGGTTTATAGCCAATTCTAAAACCACTACTGGTGTTGGGGTGGGGGTTTACTGCGAAGGGCTCAGATGTTTTATTCCTTTTCCCTTGGGCGGTTTGCCACTGTCTTTCAAGCAGAAATTTTGTTATTTCTGCATGTGTTAGAATTAATCTTGATAGGGGTTATGTTTGTAAACATATCTATATCTTATCTGATAGTCAGGCTGCTCTTAAAGCACTTGATAGTTCCCAATTTGTTTCAAAACTAGTTTGGGAATGCCATCTTCTCATTAAGGATACTGGCTACCAAGAACAGGGTGCAGCTTGTATGGGAGCTAGGGCACAAGGAGATTGAAGGTAATGAGGTTGCTGATAAGCTTGTCAGGGAAGGGGCTTTTTGCCCCTTTTTTGGACCTGAGTCTGTCCTGGGCATTGGTTCAGATGTCTTTGGGCGGGTTGTCAGGGACTAGCTGGTGGCCTAGCATCATGCTTTCTGGAGGTTTACCTCTGGTCTTAGGCAGGCGAACGCTCTCATTTTGGATTGCTCTGCTCAGCGAACTAAAGAGTTGCTTTCTCTGAACAAATATGAAGTTAGGATTGTTACAGGGCTTCTTACAGGGCACTAACATCTTAGAAGACATCTTCACTTGATTGGGCTTGCTAATAGTCCTATGTGTAGAAGATGTCAGTATGAGAAGGAAACCTCTCTACATTTTGTGGAGAGTCCTCTCCACATTTTGTGTGAATGTGTGGCCCTTTTGTGGCTTAGGCATGATCTCAGGGATGTATTTTCCTGTTCTGGAGGATCTTGCTACTGTCCAATTGAGGAAAATACAGTCGTTTGTTCTTAAGACAGGCCTTCTTCTGGGATGATTTGATTGGGAGTGCACAATAGAAAGAATATACTGTCGTTTTTTCTAAGACAGGCCTTCTTCTGGGATGATTTGATTGGGGGTGCACAATAGATCACTGCTGGTCGCAGTGCTTGGGCTAGGTAGGCTCCTCCCTATTTTACTTTTACTACTACTTTTACTACTAAAACTACTAAAACTACTACTACTAAAACTACTAAAACTACTACTACTACTACTACTACTACTACTACTACTACTACTACTAGTGCCTATTACCTATTTTACTTTTACTACTATTTTTACTACTAAAACTACTAAAACTACTACTACTAAAACTACTACTACTAAAACTACTAAAACTACTAAAACTACTACTACTACTACTACTACTACTAGTGCCTACTCTGATTAAGGGAAGAATTTTTGAAATGGGGGAAGAGTAAGAATTAGAGTCTTGTCTGGTTTCATTTAAGTTCAGTCAAACACATTGTAGATAACCTAAAATTTAAACAGATCATTGGAAAATGCCATTTGTTTTCAATAAGTGTATTGTTGGGTATCAAATTGTTTAACATTAAGGCAATAGGATGAAGTCTTGTTGTTTAGTTTTCCATTAAAAGATGTCAATAAGTACTGATAAGTTATTTTTAATTTTTTAATTTTAATGACTTTTTTTATTTTAAAATGTTTTCTTGTGCATGCACAATTATTTGTATTTTCAATGTTAAAAGAGAACTTCCACTTAGATGAATTATCTTACAGTTCAAGCTAGCACTAATCAAAAGTGGAAAAAACACTTTTTTTTCCACTTTTAATTAGTGCTAGCTTGAACTGTAAGATAATTTGTATTCAAAATAAGACATACATAAAACTGCTATCTTCAATATAAATAGTAGAAAATAAATCAAGCACTAAGTAGCAGAAATACGTTTATTTATTTAGAATTCGAAACGTTTTTGACCATGTTTTGGTCATCATCAGCGAACATTGCTAGAACGTTTCGAATTCTAAATAAATAAACGTATTTCTGCTACTTAATGCTTGATTTATTTTCTACTATAATTTGTATTTTCTGTTTTTGTAAAAAGTAAAACATTTAATTAGAATTTGATATTTTGTTTTTATAAGATAATGTGCAAGCCCTTTGTTAAAATTTTCATAGCTCACCACTGTTTACAACAATGCACTGTATGACAAAAATTGCTTGTTTAGATGTGTTCCATCATTCCTTAAAGTTTGGCCCAAGAGTTTGTGAGGAAGTTAACTTGGACCTGTCCTATTTTTATTTTATTATGCACTCTATTATTTATTTATCGTTATTTTCCTATATGCTAACGTATTATATTTTAGTTTAGAAGTTAACTTACTTCCACGCTCTCCGTCGTAGCTGGCAATCACGTGATACGGAATTGGAACCCATATCCGGAAGAGCTATCCCGGTTAATGGTGTCCTCTTATCTACATAATACTTACCACTGAATTGATATGTGAAAATAAGAATGATCCGTATCGGTATTTTTGTTCGATATATAAATTAATTGTAAAGATAATGACATGAATGAATTACTCTGTAAACTGATAACTTTGAACTTGTTACGTGTAAGTATGCAAATGAGCGAAGTGCGGGATTGTAAGTCACCCGTATAAAAGACCGACGCAGTCGACAAGCAGATAGAGGTGCTGAATTTCCAGACGTAGAATTGGCGAAAAGTGACATTTGAGTTTCTTGTAAGGATCGACTATTATTTGAAGTTTGTATCGGAGGTGGAGGTAGTAGAATTTAAATAGTATTTAAGGTTCTTTTCTTTGTGAATAATTGTTTGTTGAGATTTGAGTTAGATTAAACAAGTTTTGTTGATTAATTGATTGTTGCTTTATTATAGTTTCAATAAAGCATTTATTAACATTTTGTAAGTGTTTTTGAGTCTAATAAATTTATATTTTCTTATTATCTAACTTTTTTGAGTATTCTCTTCAATTCATTAGTGTAAGTTCTAACATCGTTTTTTGTTCCTTTTACTGCTAACACTTAATCGGTACTTTCAGTGTAAGTTTCAATATTTAGTTTCGTTTTGTCAGTTAGACGTTACGTTGTTGTTAGATTGTTTTATAATTACTTAGTATTAAGTTACAACTTAGAAAAAGACCTGAGCTCGGGCCGAACTCTGGAATTTGCAGAGTCACTAGCCATTAGGTTTAGCTTATAATTGGAATTATTGACATTCGTTCTAATCCGCGACTTTGCAAGTTTTGAATCACCCTGTACATGTAATTTGAAAAAACTTTAAGAAAAAATAATAATTGTAATAAGTAAATATTTACCAGGAATTAAAAAGTTATATGTACTTGAACACATTTATAGCTAACTAATACTAAAACTCATAAGCTAGAAACAAAAATTCTCTTAACCAGCTACATTTATAGAAATTAAATCCATGTCTTTATAGCAAAACAATTATCAACTATCTAGAAGTATTGTCAGATAGAAGATATTAAGTCTACTTTTTAATCATAAATGTTAATTCAAAGGATTTATGAAATTTCTCCAATGCATTTCATGTTTCAAATTCTGCAGAATCTTCAGATTATTACAATCCACTTTCAAATCTTTCTCCAATACATTGACATTCAAGACCATTAAAAATGTTTTCTAATTTAATACCATGTTAGTGTTTTTTTAATCATATCTCTAAGTTATCTTACTATCAGGAATGTTTCTTATTCAAATCTGGTATATGCATTCAATCATTCTATTTGTAACTGGAGATTTGAATTCCTTAATATATTAAAAATAACATTATCTTATTTATAAGTAATCTTTGTTACTGCCAATTCCTTTCTTATTTTTCTTAAATAGGATACAGTATATCATTCACTAACTTGTATTTTCAAAATTCTCTATTTATATTCATTCTACTTGTCAATCTTGTTAACTTCCTTTCTTCATGTTTTAACTTTTGATGTATCTTTATAGATGAAGCCATATGTTCAATTTTTTTAATCATCATTCAAATCTCTGCAACTTGAGTTATATTACATCTAAATATTGTACCAATGTTATCTTAAAAAGAGATCTGAAAGATCTTATCTTATATCCTACTGCTATATAATATGCTATTAATATATTTTGTTTGAAAATTAGCTTTTCTATATACATATATTTATAATTTTTTTCTGTTAATCTTCATCCTCATATCCAAAAAATTTATAGTATATCATTAATTCTTTTCTGATTCAAATATAGTTTAATGTCCTAGGAATCATATGTTATCCAGCATCACCTTAATAACATTGTAGTTCTCTATTATAAATAACCGATCATTTTCAGAATGTAGGAACAGAAGGACCTCTCTTAAGAAATTTGGCAATATCCCTTGATCCTTATGCCAGTTATCATAGTAAGAATTCCTACTATAGAATTCCCAACTGGGATGCCTAGAGTTTGTTGATAAAATCTACCATTAAAACAGAATTATAAACTATAAAATATGAAACAGACTTGAAAGAGTTTTGCCAGATGATATAACGGACAATGTGGTAATTGCTCTTCCAAGGCAGCAAGCTAGATTTTGGTGTGTTAATAAAAGCTAGAAGAGTAATATCATCACTTGTAAATTAAAGAAAAAGGTATTTTTAACCACAAATCATCATAATTTCTTATAAAATCTGGATTTGTAGTCATTTTATAAACTCTATAGATACACAGCTATACACACAATCTCTTCCAATCTAATATCACATCAAGAGATCAAAGATTTCGCCAGAGAAAACATTGACATTAATAAACTTCACTAAAATAGGTTAGCTTGTATATAGTCTTATACAACTTCACATATAAAACAATTAAAGAGAAAAAGACATTTTTACTACTTTGTATTTATAGTAAGACCCTTTGATCTTAGAAAACTTTTTTATTCAAAATCTTCTTTGAAAGAAAAGAGTGATTCAATGAAAATCTTATAACAAATTTATCTTCTTCATCAAGCAAACATCTCCTAGTGACACAGAATTATTCAATATGTGTATTTTATTGGTTTTGGTTATAAATAGTTGACAAATCATATCTAATCTCATGTTTATAGGATATACTTTTTTATACTTTTATGTTATCTTGTACATATTCCTGAGGTTTCATATCTAATAGGACACTCTTTATATTTCTATTCAAATATAAATAATAATGCAATAAAAATTGATTTATATCATCATTTATTGCATTCTTAATTATATTCTAGTAAACATAATGAAACATAAAGCCAGTTTATATTTTTATTTGTTATCATAATATTACAATATATAAAATTGCTTTATAGAAAATTGTAAAGTTGTTAATTTATTTCTCATTTTTATATTTTTTATTAATTTTAATTGAAAATCATCAAATCACTAGAATTTAAAAAAAATATTTACATAAGCATAAAATTTCATTTTACATATTTATATTTATATATCAATAATAATATTCTGAAATATAGCTGTTATTTATAAACAGAGAGTGAAATATATTTACTTTATTTTCTTGTAAATTAGTGTGTGTGATAATATCAGACTGACTTGCATAATAATATGAGGTAAGATAATATCACTCTAATATTTTTAATATATACACAAATAATAGTATGTGCAGATGTTGGAATTGGATAATATAATTCTACATTAATGTATACAAATAATTATGAAATACACACTTTTCAAAATATTTATTGATAATTAAATTACTAAATTTTTAGAAATATAAAGAGTTTTTATAATATCTATTTAATTACATACAGAGCATTAAGTAGGATACGCAGCACCTGTGGCAAGGGTCAAACTTTGCATTTTTCTGCTTCTGCAAATATTGTAAAATAATTACACTCAAAAACTAGCTCAAGACTGCAGAAATAACTTTATTTTGACAAACATTTTCAACCCACCTTCAGGGTCATCATCAGGTTTAATAATAACTTTTTACAAGACAAACTTATAAAGTAGATTTTTTTATCCCCTTGTTTACATGCGTGGTCTTGCACCCCCCCATTTTTCATTTAAAGATAACAATGCTGAAACTGAATTATCTCCATCAAAAATGACTTGATTTTGAATTTATTGTAAGATATTTGTTTGAATGAGCAAATAAATTTGTACTAATCCCTTTTTATTACTTTTCTTTAGGCCTTTCCATGAATTTTCACTGAAGAGGCAGAAACCCAATGAGTCATTGTAAACTTTTACTTTATCAATAAAAATAGCACCCCTTCTTGACCTAGCATTTTTGTTTGGGGTACAACTTGGCTGCTCTTATCCATGAATTACCTCTTCTAAGAAATAAACTGAAAGAAAAACATAATGCTATGTCTGCGAACGTTTATTAAAAAAGTCATTTGCTCGCAAATAACTTTTTTGATAAACGTTCGCAGACATAGTGTTATGTTTTTCTTTCATTTTATTTCTTTAGAAGAGGTAATTCATGGGTAAGAGTGACCAAGTAAGCAAAGCAATTAAAAACTTTGCACCCCTAATCAAGCTGCACCCGTGGCAAATGCCGCTTTTGCCATGCCCTAGTTACGGTCCTGATTACATACCTAAAATTACATAATTAACTCATTCTGAAATATTTCATGCAAACTAAGTTTTTACAGAAATCAAATTTAAATGCAAACAATACTATATGTAGACAAAAACTCATTCATCTTGTTAAAAGACTAACATGTTATACAAAGCTGTAAACAAGAAATTTTATCCAAGAATATTTTCGTACTGTAGACCTACTCAACTGCTCACACAATCATAATTTATAAGCAATTTTTAAAGTTTATTAAATTATTCATTTAAAATATATTACCTGGAACAATGTCCACATCAGCACAACTCCAAAATAAATATTGATGACCCCATTCTTTTGCTTGCCTTAAGAGACGTATTGTACAACCTTTGCAATTCAAAGATTCAGGAAATGATACTGTATAACTTTGTGCCCTGCAATGAAATTTTAGATAGAAAAGTATTATTAAAACAAAAACCATAAATTATAGTAAAAAAGTTGTATTTTAAAACAGTACATGTATATTATACAAGAGTAATTTGATATAATAATATTACTTTTAGAATTATATATAGCAGGGGTGTTCAACCTTTTTGCGAGCTACTTTTCTATACTAAGTTAGTTGGCAATCTATTCTCTTATAAAGATCACATTCGTGTTCCCTCAACCTGATATCTGATTACGGGCAGCCGGATGGCTGAGTAGTAACGTGTTGGCGTGCCATGCAGGAGGACCTGGGTTCGCATCCTGGGTGCAGCAAATCTCCTGAAGTTTTTTCAGAGTGCTGGGCCCAGCACGGCAATCCGATACCTGTCCTTCGACATCTGGCCCCCTCCATGGGTATGGCTGCAGCGGGTGATTGGAAATGGCCCCCTCCCCTTAGTAATCTCCCTGATTGGAAAGGGACGTAATAATATAAAAAAGAAATATATCTGATTACATACAACTATGCAGTTAAATCTACTCATTTACTTCGGAGGACCCACTCTCCCAGCCTTAAAAACTTTATTTGTGTATTTAAAATTTATTTATCACTTTTAATTATTTTAATTCAATAAATAAAACAAATATATTGAAGTAAAATATTTATTTTTCTATTTTAGAAAATTAAAATTATAAAAAACAACAAATTCATTTCAGATTCATAAGTTACAGGAAATGCTGATTGATTAAAAAAAAAAAAAATGTGAAATTTCTCATTGTTTGGAGCTTGCAATATTTTTATCATCAAATTGCTATAAAGAAGTGGCCAATGGTAAACAATCATCCAAATGATCATTTGTAATTTGGTTTCTTGATTTTTTTGAGACGTTCATATTTGAAAAAGCGGATTCTGATAAGTATGTCGATCCGAAACACGACAGAATTTTTTTGCGCATTATCAGTTAATATTATTCATATTTGAATACCTTTAATCCAAACTTCTTCCTTTAGAAGATATGTTCATATTTGAAAAAGCGGATTCTGACAGTATGTTGATCCGAAACATGACAGAATATTTTGTGCAATATCAGTTAATATTGGAAACTTTTTATGTGTATATTTCATTTTTGAGCAATATCAGTTAATATTGAAAACTTTTCATGTGTATACTTCCAAATGATAAAAAAATTATTAATTTCACAGTTTTAATGAAAAATAAACAAACAATAGCAATACACTTAAAGAGAATTAAAAAGTAATATAAGATAATGATAAATAAATTATTATGTTTTCAATTTTTATTTAAATTTGTAAGGAGGAATCAACTTGGGAAGAATAAATAAGAGATCGACCAAAATCAGTCTGCAGTCGACGGGTTGAACACTCGACATATAGGATAGTTATTCCTTTTAATGTATTATCATATATAAAATAAAGGATGATAACTATTCTTCGATAAAACTTTTCCCAAATAGGAAATTCTTTCAACATTCTCATCTGGTCTCCAGTTTTATTCATTTTCAAAATATGTAATTAAGTTTAAAAAATAAAAATTTTAAATTATATTAACTGTAACAACTTTTATGAAAGAATAATTGGTGAATATTATTCCATATAGTATTATTAGATTTTAATTTGGATAGAGCATGTATGGATCAAAGGTTCTCAAGGAAAATTTTATGTGGCTGCCAATGCAGCCACAAGAAGTTGCTGTGGCCACAATGACCTAAAATTTTCTGATAAAGTTGCAGGATAGCAACATGGTAAAGCATTGCTGGCTATCTGAAGAACAGTGTTCAATTGCTGGTTGCATATCTTTGGATTTTCCAGAAAGGGGACAAGATCAGTATAGATTTTGAAACTGTTTGAGCAGTCAAGCCAATAATAAAAAAGTATTGTGAGCAATGGAAACTTTAACTGACATAAAACTAGACCAGCACTTCTCAAACTTTTTCATTCATGACCCCATTTTTCATTACAAGATTTTTTGCGACCCCTATTTTTAATTACGAGATTTATCGCGACCCCAGATATTAAATATGAAATAGTATTAAATATGAAATAAAACATACTAGTACATAAATCATTTACACACTTATTAAAATGATATTAATTATGAAATAAAACATACAAGTACATAAATCATTTACACACTAAATCGACCCTATTTTTCATTGCGAGATTTTTCGCGACCCCAAGTATTAAATATGAAATAAGCAAGTACATAAATCATTTACACACTTATTAAGATGAACACAATCACCCCTACACTGAAAATTCATATGTTGCCCATAAGTTAAATATTGGGCATTTGTGAAATTACATATAAACTGAAATTCAAGTTTTGCATTTAATTTTTGCAAACCCCATTTTGGGCCGCGAAGCGAAATGGGTCACGACCCAAGTGAAATCCAGCATTTCGCTTCGCGACCCCAAATAGGGTCGCGACCCATAGTTTGAGTAGCATTTCGCTTTGCGACCTGGGATCACGACCCATAGTTTGAGAAGTGGGGGTCGCAACCCATAGTTTGAGAAGCACTGATTTATAGCAATTCATCACGTCCCCAAATGGGATCGTGACTCATAGTTTGAGAAGCACTGCACTAGACCTTTTGCATAACCTGCTTTCTGATGATAATTTTTGCATCAAAATTTGTGCCAATACAAATTTGGCTGAGTGCATAATCAAGGTTATTATCCCTATTCAACTTACTGACTATTGCTTCCTTAAGTTCATGTATTCCATCAAACCATTAAAACCCATTTTTCCACCTTTTGGTTGACCAATTCATAGTGGGCTCTGAGTGGGTTCCATCATAATGTTTATTCCTAATGAGACTCAGTAACATGATGAAAGTTGGATTAAGTTAGCTCAATGTAATAAAAATTGATAATTTTATATAACAGGTGGAAACTTGTTATATAAAATTATCAATTTTTATTACATTGAGCTAACTTAATCCAACTTTCATCATGTTACAGAGTCTCATTAGGAATAAACATTATGATGGAACCCACTCAGAGCCCACTATGAATTGGTCAAAAATAAAATAAATTTTTTATCTCAATCATTCAATTGTTATTTGAAAAAAGATTATTTTTTAAATTAAATAAGATACTGTATACTGATTTGGATTAGTAAAAGTATGATCATTTTATTATAATCATGTTTTATAAATGACTTGTTTTGTTGATAAACTCAGCAAACGAAAAGAAAATGCTCTACTCAGTAAGAAAAAAAGACTACATTTCATTCTAGTAGGGAACTCTCCTCTATTTATTTGTTTATATTTAATTTGTGCACTTTTCTCTTGTTTATACATCACAAGGGCAGAAGAATCCCACCCAAAGATCGCCAAAATTAACATTTTTTCTTTTTAGTTTTTTTGTCACTGCAACATGCCACCAGACGTTGCAATGTTATAACATTCAACTAATTGTACAAATTTTTAACATACAATTTTTTTTTTTAGATCTAAGAACACTAAAATCTATATTTTCTCATTTTTATCTGTTGGTAAAATGCAAATTTTTGTAATTGGCGTTTTGAAAACACCTTGTCAAGTTTTAATATTCGCAACTCGGATCTTATTGTCCTTGCCAGGGAAGATTTCTATAATTCTTCCTAATTGCCAATCACACACAGCAGCATTATCTTCCTTTATCAATAAATCTTCAATTCTCACATTATCTTTCTCAAAAAACCACTTAGATAATTGTTGCTCCACCTTTTCCAGATTATCTGTACAATCTTTGTGACTCTTTGAAATAATTTTAGTCTGTTACTTTCCGTATTGGTTAGACTGGGCTCCACAATGGAAGTAATCGGTCTTCCAATTAAGAAGTGACCTGGGATTAGGGCCATTAAATCATCTATATCAGATGACAATGGTGTAACTGGTCGTGAGTTTAAAATACTCTCAATTTGGGTAATTACTGTTAGGAACTCTTCATAGGTTAATTTGGACGTGCCTACTACTCTTTTAAGATGATACTTAAATGACTTTACTCCCACTTCCCACAATCTTCCAAAATTGGGAGCTCTAGGAGGGAGAAATTTCCAATATACACCTTCCTCCGCCAAATATTCAGCCAACACCTCGTCTGACTTATTAACCATATTATATAATTTTTTGAGCTCTGAATTACTTCCCACAAAATTCTTTGCATTGTCGGAAAACAAGGTAGCTGATTTTCCTCTTCGTGAAAAAATGTTTTTAGAATAGCAATAAAAGCTTGAGTTGTTAACAGGGCTGGATTTACCAATAGGCCAACTAAGCCGCGTCCTAGGGCCCCGCAATTCTAGGGGCCCCAAAACTATCAATCAGTTTTCAAATTTTACAAACTTTTAATAAGAAAAAATGGGTTTTTATTAAAGTGCTAGATAAAAAGTAAAATTTTAAAAGGTTCCTTATAAGTTATAAGGAGCCTTTAAAATTAGACATAGCTGATTTGAATTTTTAGGGGTCCCAAAGCCTTGCTCGTCCTAGGGCCCACAAAATGCAAATCCGGCTTTGGTTGTTAACTCTGTTACCATCTCCAAATGTATTGCTCGAGAAGCAAAACAAAAATAGCCACATAGACTTTTGATAGACTTCTTTCCTTTGATTCTTATATTTAATCCAAAACAGGCCACAAAAATCAACTCCTGTACAGTTAAAGGGAAATTTTCATTTACTCTTTCTTTTGGTAAGTTGACCATTACTTGTTGACATGTTATAGGTTTAACTTTAAAACATACTACACATTCATGAACTATCTTTCTACATATATAACAACCATTTATCAGCCAAAACTTTTGCCTAACGTGGTATAATAAATTTTGAGGTCCCAAATGCAAATATTTCTGATGGAAGTATTCTACAATTAAATAAGTTATTTTATACTTTGTAGGTAAAATGATTGGAAATTTTTTGTCAAAATTAAGATTGCTACTTGTTAACCTTCCTCCCACTCTTAAAATTCCATCCTTATCAATGAAGGGATTAAGTGATTTCATCTGATTATTAAAGGAGACCAACCATTCTTTCAGAGCTCTTTTATCGCTTCATTGAACTCCTCGCTCTGAACTAATCTAATCAAAATCTGTTCCGTTTTCCTTATTTCATCTGAACCTAACGGCCTTATTTGTTTAGATGTCTTCCTACAATTCTCAAATCTTGAGACAAAACTTAAGATACAGATAATCTTAGTATATCTATTACTGAGATTAAACAGTTCACAAATAAGTGGATTAACTGTCACATTAAGTGCTGGTGAACAACTCTTGAGGTCACTAATTTTAAAAGTTTTAAGCTCACAATTAAAGTCTTCCTGCTCCACTATTGCAGGAATGACTCTACAAGGATATTCACTCTCAGATAGAAACATGAGGCCATTCTAACAAAGCTTACTCTGAAGTAACTTATCTGCTTCCATTCCTCTTGAGATGAGATCTGCAGGATTATTTTCTGACGAGACGTGGCACCATTGACGCACGATTGTTAAACTCTGTATCGTTTCCACTCTATTGACTACAAACGTCTTTAGATGATAGGATTCTTTCTGGATCCAAGAAAGCACTATAATGGAGTCACTCCATAAATATGTGTTAGTCACATTAATTTTTAAGGAGGATGACACTCGATGCATTAATTTTGCCTATAGAACTGCTGCACATAGCTCTAATCTTGGGATAGTTGTTCGTTTAATAGGGGATACTCTTGATTTGCTCGCTACCAATTTTACTGCCATCTTACCTTCTCTTGAGTTAGATTGCAGTACACTACTGCTCCATATACTGCTTCCGAAGCATCCACAAACCCGTGCAATTCTACGGGTGTAGCTCCCTCCACCAAAATATATCTTTCGATGCTTAAATTATTTATGGATTGCAGGGACATTATAAAAATCTGCCACTCTCTTACCTCCTACTACTGCTCCATATACTGCTTCCGAAGCATCCACAAACCCGTGCATTTCTACGGGTGTAGCTCCCTCCACCAAAATATATCTTTTGATGCTTAAATTATTTATGGATTGCAGGGACATTATAAAAATCTGCCACTCTCTTACCTCTCTTTTGGGTAGTAATAGGTCACACCAATCGATCTTAAACAACTACAATCTTTGTAAAAATATTTTTGCTTTAGTTACTACTGGTCCTAACAGTCCTAGTGGGTCGAATATTCGTGCAATCGTTGAGAAAACGGCACGTTTGGTCCAAGGTTTCCTTCAAGATAGGGCTGGAATCAAATTCCAGCCCTATCTTGAAGAAAAAATAATCTTTCTTAGGTTTCCAAACAATTCCCAATGCTTTTATCTCTTCCGGGTTGGAAAAGGGGTAATCCTTTCCGACATCCATAGCTAGCTCCGGATTGTTACTACACCACTTGTGCAGCTTCATACCTCCTCTTGCTAGAATCCCAATTAATTATTTGCAATAGTTCTTTAGCAGTGGTTAGCGCCTCCGCTCCTGAGAGAACATCATCCATATAAAATCATATTCAAATCATTTATTCTAGTATTGGCACTGCCAATGGAAAGTCCTCAGCCTCATCTATGGAAAGTTGATACAAGGTCCTCATAGCCTGGATAGCCAAATAAGGTGCACTTACTGCACCATATGTAACTGTTGCTAGCTCATAAGTTTTAATTCGTCCATCAATATCATCCTTCCACAGAATCCGTTGGAGTTTTCTCTGACTGGGATGTATCCATATCATTCTGTACATCTTTTCGATGTCAGCTACAAAGGCAAACTTATGTTTTCGGAATCTTATCATTATTGAAAAAAGCTCATCTTGTATAACTTTCCCATTATATTGTAAAGAGTTTAATGAGTTTCCTTTTGTTTGAAAAAAGCATTGAAAACAATTCGAAGTTTTTTTGTACTTTTGTCAGGTCGATGCACACCAAGATGGAGTATGAAATACATTCCCTCTTGCTCTTCACCATTTTCAATCTCATTCATGTGTCCCAACTCCTTATATTCGTGCATAAATTCTTTATATAATGAAAAATATTTTGGTTCTCTTATCAGGAATTTCCATAACGAATTCAACCTGTTAAGAGCAGTATCTCTCGATCTTCCCAAGCATGTCAAATTGGCTTTTAATGGTATTTTTACAATATACCTTCCAGTGCTACTTCTTGTGCAAGTCTCGAAAATGCTCCTCGCAAATCATTGTTTCCTTACTTTTAGTTACCTCTGTCTCTATATTCTCTATTTCCCAAAATTTTCTCATAGTTCTTTCCAAATCAACATGATCTTTAATAAGTCCACAGTATGCGGTACCCTCTTTTGAGATCAATGCACTTCCACTCACTACATATCCAAATACCGTATTTTGTAAGATCAAACTGCTTCCTGGAATGTGTATTTGGCCTGGTTTTAAAAACTCATAAAAAACTTCTGCACTTAATAACAGATCTATATGACCAGGCATATTAAAATTCTCATCCGCAAGCAATATCGGCCATTTCTTGTAGGCTAATTTCCAGAGGTTTAGAAGATATGAGTTCCATAATTCAAGGAACAACTAAAAGATCCAACTCTCGTTCATAGGTCTTGGTTAAATTCGTTACAGTTGCGGCAACTTGGAACTTAACTGTCAAAGTTGAATCATTTAAACCAGACATTGCTATATTGATCTTATCCTTTTTTAACTTAAGCCTTGCTGCCAATGGAAAGTCCTCAGCCTCATCTATGGCAAGTTGATACAAGGTCCTTGTTATCGCTCTATTTCCGGCCCCTTTTTGCCTAACATTTTATCGCACACGCACAACCTGTTTGTTTTTACCGTTCACTTGACACTTGGGTTTAAATTACAATTTACATTTGTTTTTACAGATATTCCATTCTCTGTTAGGTTCTCTGCTACGCTCACTTTCACTGTGCAGCTGAAGAGGGGAAGTCCAGTCCGAAAACACTCCTGCATCTTTAATTTTATTTTCAGGTCCTATTAGCTAGTTCAGATTTTGTTTTATTTTGATTTACCGATTTAAACACAACACAAACACTTATTACTTCTCGAGACAAACTAACATTAAAATCAAATATTGTCAATAATTCCACTTTTCGAGACAAACTAATATTAAAATCAATATCGTCAATAATTGTAAGCTCAAGCAGAAGTATCAACATAGATCAATATAGAAAAACTTTGCATAAAGATTTTTAATTATTGAATGGTTCAAATTGTATTTTGATTTTGCTGCTTATGCTGTCCCCTTACAGTGCCACCTGAGGCGGCCGCCTCTCTGCTTCATAGCACTGCACGGCCCTGATAAGTATATATTTATACATCTCTATAACTGTAGTGTAGCATTGTTATTTAATTCCCTGCATGTATATGTTATGGTAAAAGTGATTAATCCGGTGGTTATATATAATCACTGGTTATTATGCATAATCACCAACTATTTTGGTAAATTTAATAAATTTGTTTCATATACTGCGACTTAATCACATTTAAGGGCAATTATGCATATTCACCAGTTCGTAGTGGTAAATATGATAAATCGTACTTAATTAATCAAATTTAAATTAATCACATTTAAGGGCAATTATGCATATTTGCCAGTTCGTAGTGGTAAATATGATAAATCGTACTTAATTAATCAAATTTACCAGACATTATGCATAATAGCCAGTCTAGGATGGTAAATTTGATAAATAATGCATTCTCGTTGAGTAATAAAGTAGTTGGTTTGCATTCATTTTCATTTATATAATAAGTTTGGCTTTAATAATCAAAGAAAATAAGAACTCGCCTAGTTCAAGAAATAATTGCAAATGAAGGTGTGGAAATCAGAGTTGACACATGAATAAAGACTGTTTTTATATAAAACTTGAACATAATAGGCTAGATTTTTGTATATGGCAAAAAAAAGAAAGATGATTTGGCTTATTGAGATCAGAATTGTAAATCAAGATTTGTTAACAATAGTTAAAAATGAAAAAAATGAGGAAATATGACTTAATGGCAAATGAACTGAGCATGATATATAAGTTTCAAGTAAAGATACATAAGATCCCCTTAATGCTGTTTCAATATAAGACGGTTTTTTTTTAAATTCTATATTTTTTATTGATTCACTTAGCGTGTTTATTTCAAACTGTTATACTCACATAAATCTAAAATCGCACTAATTTGTTGCCCTGATACTCTTCTGCCATCTCGCAGTGCATTTGATACCAGTTCAATGCAGTTCATACGAAAGTTTGCTTCAGTTACAATTCATATTTATGGTCGGTCATCAATGTTATTTTATAGTTAAAGTTTAGCCACTATTATGGAAACTATGGTTCAGTTTATACAAAATGATCCAAATATTGATAGAAGTTCAAAGGCAAGATGAATTGTCATAGATGCAATGTCTCGCAATCGACAGTTGCTTGCTGAACGAAAGAGATAAAGGCAAATGATTTTTTGTTAGATGATTCTTAACGAAAAAACTAAAAGTATTAAATGAGGAAGAACCTTCCTCATCAGAAACAAATTATTTACTTGAATTTTTTTGATTTTCATGAATGATTTATGAATACAAATCGATATTAGCAATAAAAATGATCTATAATTAATGTAATACAATAGCAATAATACATGTTAGATCGGAAGAGTATATTAATGTAATATAATAGTAATAATACATGCTACAAAATAAAATAAAAAAATGCTATGTATTTACAAAATAAAAAAATGTATATATATTTTTTTATTCACTGTCCCATTTCACCTATTCCCATTATTGCTATGAATAAAATAGTAATAATACATTACAAAATAAAAAAAAGATACAATATATTTTTTTATTCACTGTCCTGTTCCCATTATTTACGTGTTAAAATAACCTCGTTTAACACTGTTTCATTTAGCGCTTGGTTTTCTTTGAACGTATCCCCGCGTTAAATGGGGTCTTACTGTAATTCTGTTTGATGATTTCGGATGATATTGAAATAATTACTAAAAAAAATCATATCAGAGCTATCAATTTGCCTCTAAACATAGAAGCATATATCCAGACCCGTATCTTCAAGAAGATTCTAGAAAGCATCTTCTTTGAAAAGAGATGCAGATTTGGCCAGGAGAGTGTGAAAGACGACTATGAAAATGTACTGAAATGGCTAGAGATAATCAAAGTTAAAGGTAAATGAGTGCTAAAAGGTTGAAATGTTAAAAAAGTGAAATAACAATAACCCTATGATTAAATTATTAATTAAAACAACGAAAAGTGGGAAATTTCATATTTAACAAATTTATGAACTATATTTTTGAAATTATACAAAAATTGCATTAAAAGTAATAAGGCAGTGATGCAGAAACTGAAGCCCTCCATTGATTTGTTGGCACCTGACTCACCATGTATTTTTTTAACAAATCACACAATCAACAAAATATTATTTGTAGTTTTGAACAATGCATTTTCAAAAAGTATTTATCTGAAGTGAAATTTTGTTTATAGTGGTTCGATAATAATATTTTAAAACAATAATGAAAAAATAATAATCATATTTATAATAATAAACATTTTTTTTATTTTTATTGTATTTGTGTGTGTGAAATTGGTAATTTTAAAAAATTGTACACTTGCACAAGATAGCACTGCTGCATAACTAATGAAAATTTAGAATTAATTTTGTGTTTGGCTACTACAAATATCGAACTGAACATGAAAAATATTATTAAATCACTGCCATATCACTCATCCTATTAAAAAAAATCTTTGTTTAATTTTGATTATGTTTCTTTGTAACATGTAATTAATAAACATATGATATATAACTATTTCACTAGTCTTAGAAAACTGCTTAAACTCTAATATACAAATTCACAAACTGAAAAAACAGCACTCTTTGCAGTTGAGGAACAAGAAACTCTTTTATTTACTAACATTTTCGACCTAAACGGCCATCATCAGGCTTTACAACTAGAATTAGAACAGAATCTTTTTAAATTGTTTGTATTACATACATTAATATGGTTACAATTTACTAGAGTATAAACATAAACAAGTCTAATGTAACAGCTGGAAACATTAAAATATTATAAAAATTAAAACATTAAAAATTAAGATATACAAATGGTTACATAAATTATACAGTCTTAATGGAGTATTGGAGTTCTTTGCTAGTATAGATTTGTCTTGTCCAAATAGATACTTCCATGGGGGTGGGGGTTTGAGTGTTGATCCTTTGTTTAAGATCACCTCCTCGTTTTTTCTTCTTAAAATTTCTATAGACTCAGTTAGCAATGCCTGGGTTGGTGTACTTATCTTTTTTATTATTTTGGCTTTCTTCCATTTTATCCTGAGATCTTTGTTATAGGCTTCCGTTGCTAGGGCTGTTGTTAAATTTCCTTTTTCAATATCCCTCTTATGCTCATTTACACTCTGGGCTAATGTTCTTTTTGTCACACCTATGTATGCAGCCTTCTCTCCTGTCCGTATGTCTTCAGCTGGAATGGTATATACCCCACTCTTCTGTTCTTCATTGTAGCGGTCCTTGTCATTCCTTAGAATGCTAAAGATAGTTGGGTCTCTTGGCGCTATCCTCTTCTTCTTTTTCTTGGCTATTCTCTTTAATACAGGGAGATCTTTCAAGTTCTGCGGCATTGGCATGTATCCCTCTTGTGATGTTGTCGCGGCTTACATAGAGCGGGGCTGGTTGGACAGGTTTCTTTCCACTGACATCTTTATCTGTGTGAGGAATGCTCTTCCATTTTTATATTTTAATATTTCCAGTTGTTACATTAAGCTTGTTTTATGTTTATTCTGTAGTAAATTGTAACCATAGCAATGCGTGTAATCCGAACAATTTAAAAAGATTCTGTTCTAGTTCTAGTTGTAAAGCCTGATGATGGCCGTTTAGGTCGAAAACGTTAGCAAATAAAAGAGTTTCTTGTTCCTCAACTGCAAAGAGTGCTGTTTTTTCAGTTTGTGAATTTGTATATTAGAGTTTAAGCAGTTTTCTAAGACTAGTGAAATAGTTACTATGGAGCAGAGCCAGCTCGATGCACAAGGAATACAGTACAAGTATGAAAAGTTAATCATGAAAAGAACTAGAGCCGAAGAGACCTTTAGATTTTTAAAGGAGTGCAAGCTTAATGGTGTTTATCCTACAATCATACATAAAATTAAGCTATCAGTTAAATCCAAAGCTGTATTGTCTAAGACGAAAGATGCTGTCTGAAAGTAGCCATCTCTGAAGCCAAAAGAAGAACCTTTAAATTAGCACATGATATCCAACAATATCACATTAGACTATTAAATCAACCTTCGTCTGATAGAACCTTCCTAGAGTGATTAGACGCCAAAGTAAATAACCTTAAAATGCAGTTAAAAGAAAGGTACGTCAAAAAACTAAGATATTTAAGAACCAACTGAACCTGAGAGTAAAGAAGGATTTCGAATTGAGCAAGGTTCTAACGATAATAGGAGATATAGATATACCTCCAACAGCAGAAAGAGTTTTCAGGAAAGGCCCAAACTGTGCTCTTTTGAATGAAACCGAGTTGATTGATGACATCCCGTTCATTGAAGACATAATGCACTAAATAGAGGACCTAGAAAAAGAAAAGATGAGATGGTCCTTCATAAACCAAAAAACTGTGCTCTTTTGAATGAATCCAGGTTGATTGATGAGATCCCATTCATTGAAGACATAATGCACCAAATAGAGGACCTAGAAAAAGAAAAGATGAGATGGTCCTTCATAAACCAAAAATCTTCCAAAAAAAAACATTCAAGGCAAGAATGACAATTCAACACGCTCGAAAGACTTCCATGACACATTAAGTTAGCTGAAGAATAATAACTACACCATCACAAGGGATGACAAAACAAAGAAAATGGTACTTATGGAAAAAGACCTAAGTTAGCTGAAGAATAATAACTACACCGTCACAAGGGATGACAAAACAAAGAAAATGGTACTTATGGAAAAAGACATGTATGACTCCTTCTCCTACATGAATGTATTAAGGCAGAAACAGCAACATCTGATCCGATATTAAAACTAGCAGCCAAACTACGGAAAATAACCAATCACAAGCAGTTCCCAGCAATCTGGAAGCACAAGAAGCAAAATGCACCAGCTTGCCCGAGATTATTTGTGTATATAAAAACGCACAAAAGTTTGGTCACAGCAAGGCCAATAGTGGAAAAGCAAACTGCACCGACGTATTTTTTTGAAAAAATGCTGGCCAAATGGTGCAATAAAATCTTGGGACAAACAGACACAGCTACATCAACAATAACCACTGTCTTGGATAAGCTCCAGAAAACAACGTTTGATGAGAAGAGTATGCTCGTAACATACAATTATGAAGCCCTTTATCCGTCCTTGAAACTTGAACCAGTATGCATAGCCTTCCACAAGTTCTTAATTGAGCACACTCCACAAGCATATAGCAAGGCTCCACTTCTATGGGACATCACCCACTTGATTTGCCACTGCTTGTATTTTTCTTTTAAAGGAGTGATATACCACCAACATAGAGGAGTGCCTATAGGGAGCCCAATGGCTGGACCATTAGCCGAAATTTTATTAAGGACGGTAGAAGAGGAGCAGCTCACATCTTTTAAACCTTCTCTAAAATTCCATATAAGATACATAGATGATATACTAACAGTCTTGAATGATCAATCAAAAATCGACGAGTTTACAAAAGCCTTCACTTTACCGACTCACAGAATATCTTTAAAGAAGGAACAACAAGACCAACACAACGTCCATTATTTGGACTTGGACGTAACAGTAGACAAAGGCCAGCTTAAAACAAAAGTATATAGAAAGCCGACATATGAGCCCCTATTTATCCGAATTGGTCGCAAGATTCCATTGTCTATAAAAAAAAAAGTGGCATTCAGAGCAATGTTCAAAAGAGCCTACACACACTGTACGAACAAGGAGGATAAAGCCCAAGAATTGAAATATATCATGAAAGTTGGAATAGACCATGGATATGGAAAAGCATTCCTCACACAGATAAGGATGTCAGTGGAAAGAAACCTGTCCAACTGGCCCTGCTCTACGTCAGCCGCGACAACATCACAAGAGGGATACATGCCAGTGCCGCAGAGCTTGAAAGATTTCCCTGTATTAAAGAGAATAGCCAAGAAAAAGAAGAGGAGAATAGTGCCAAGAAGATGCCCAACCATCTTTAGCATTCTAAGGAATGACAAGGACCGCTACAATGAAGAACAGAAGAGTGGGGTATATACCATTCCAGTTGAAGACATACGGACGTGAGGGAAGGCTGCATACATAGGTGTGACGAAAAGAACGTTAGCCCAGAGGGTAAATGAGCATAAGAGGGATATTGAAAAGGAAATTTAACAACAGCCCTAGTAGCGGAAGCCTATAACAAAGATCTCAGGATAAAATGGAAGAAAGCCAAAATAATAAAAAAGGTAAGTACACCAACCCAGGCACTGCTAACTGAGTCTATAGAAATTTTAAGAAGAAAAAACGAGGAGGCGATCTTAAACGAAGGACCAACACTCGAACCCCCACCCCTATGGAAGTATTTAATTAGAAAGACAAATCTATACTAGCAAAGAACTCCAATACTGCACTCCATTGAGACTGTATAATTTATGTAACCATTTGTATATCTTAATTTTTAATGTTTTAATTTTTATAATATTTTAATGTTTCCAGCTGTTACATTAAGCTTGTTTATGTTTATTCTCTAGTAAATTGTAACCATAGCAACGCGTGTAATCTGAACAATTTAAAAAGATTCTGTTCTAATTCTAGTTGTAAAGCCTGATGATGGCCGTTTAGGTCGAAAACGTTAGCAAATAAAAGAGTTTCTTGTTCCTCAACTGCAAAGAGTGCTGTTTTTTCAGTTTGTGAATTTGTATGATATATAACTTTCATGATGTTTTTTTTGGTGGCCCTTCTATAAGTTACGGTGAATCCATGTAGCCTTTGGTCTTAACAAGTCTGTGCACTCCTGTAATAGGGGAAGGTGGGGCAAAACCAGCTAGGCGGTCAAACTGGGTATCCATGTATCTCTGTAATGACTGCTGCAATCTAGCAGCGAAATCAGACTATTTTTAAACCATGATTATCCCAGTAAAAACTGAATTGGAGACAAAGGTGCATGCTATTTGCTTTGCTAAAATTTTTTAAGGTTTTGTGCTGAAATATTTTGATTTTTGTGATTAACACACACCACTCTATAATGCCATATACATGAAGAAGCATTATCAATAAGTATACCTCTGCATTCATTAATTTTTTTAGAAATATTTTAACATATTAATCAATATTTTACTGCATAATTGAATGCAGATATGACATTTTTATTAAAACATATTGTAGTGGGGCAAAATCAGATAGTATCCATACCTTAGCACTCTGTATACCTGGAAAAAAGGTAAGAAGGCTTCTGAATGAAAACTTTTAAATCACAAAAATCATTGACACAAAAGGGAAAAGCATAAAAGCAAACAAAACGGGAAAAAGGAAGTAAACATTAAGAAAAATGAAATAAAACAGTAAAAATAAAGAATAGTCCTCAGAGAAGGAAGAAAATACTGAAGACTACATATTTTGTAACAAGTTATATGACATTCCAAATCAAAGGAAGGATAGATCCAGTGTTGTACATGTAAGGGTGGGCCCACAAGGTTTATTCAAATACAGAAGAAGATGACACATTTATATGCGTCTTTCTTTGCTAAAAATAAGAAACAATGTTTTCTTAATTTTTATAAATAAAAATTTTGAAAATGTGGACAGATACATGTATTCAAATGAATACCCAGTTTTTACGCACCCATGGGGCAAAACTGGGTATTTGCACTTTAAAAAAATCTACCTAAGGAATAAACATATTTTTGATATAAAAACTGATAGTATCTGATAGGTTAAAACTATCGTTGGTTAAAGATATCTTTTCTTTTGTATGGTAAGCTTGGTGACTAAATTTTGATTGCCCCTTTCTACTCAAATAGAGTACTAAGGGAGCTATTTGGTCCAAAATTAAATGCAAAATGTAGGAGCAGCAAAGAACCAACCAACTCAACCTTCCGACATGTCATCACGAAGGTTGTTCCAACTCAATCTTCGTGATGACATGTGCAAGTACCTAACCTTGTATATTAGTGTATTAATAACCCATTTTAGTAGAAGCTTACAACTATGTTAATAGAAATTAAGTACTATATTATTAGGAATGTAGATCTATGTTAGTAGTAGATCTAGAACTGTGTTAAAAAGGAAACTTATCTTAAGTTAGTAAAAGACTTATAACTATGTTAATACCTAATAAAATTTTTTTGTTTTTATTTTTTATTTATTTTTTATTTTTTAATTAAATAAAATGTTAGTTATTAGTAACTTAGGACTAGACTTATATCTATAAACAATATACCACAGTCACTCATAGTAAGAATTGATAGGATAGAAGGTGTTAGTAATACCAACCAAACCTAACCTAACTATTCTGATATCTCCACTCCCACAAGAAAGAAAGTGGGTGTAGACATACCACCAATGCACCCCAGCCATCGAGAAAAACTTAATGGAAGTACGTCATTGGAGAAAAACCACAGCTGAAGTGCACCGGAGGAAGCTCTTTCCCTCGAAATAGAAACCATTCACACAAACACATTAACTCTCATTGGCACTTTATCCAATGGAATTGGAGAACTGACACCAATAAAGTGATCGGAAACAATAGAAAAAGAGGTAAACAATTGGAAACATGCTAGAAACAAAAGTAAACTACTGAAAGATCAAAGATACAAGAAATAGTAATGAGAATCACCAGGAAACTGGTAGAAACACATAGAAACAAAAGTACTGATGCAAATTAAACCAAATAGTTCTAGGAAACACCGCAGAAACATTTTCTTGAAGCGTATTATGTTCGTTAACCGATCACCCACTGTATATAAAAGATAGCAAATTTTTTCAACTTGGAAAAAATATGCTATCTTTTATGAAGTAAAATAACACAAATTACCTCTGTCAGCAACTGCATTGGTTATATATAAATGTAACTGCAGACATCAATTCCAGAATGTGATTAGAGTTTATATATTTTTTAATCAGAAGTTTTTCTTGAAATTCATTCTGATAGAAATGTAGAAAATCTTTTATTAAGAAATTATATAATATTAAAATGGATCATAGTTTTTGTAAAACAGTAGGAACAGCTACATAGTTCTGTAAATATAATGTAAAGAAATCCCATCTTAAATAATGAAATAAGCAATATTACATTATGTTTGAATAAACAAAGAAATTGCTGTTAATATTATTGCATGTAATTCTTGACTTTACAAGTGTCCTTATGAAGTAAGAACTTTTAAAGCAGTTATTTATTTCCCATAAACATTGTTAAATAATGGTCAGCAAAACAATAGTTTATAATTAAACAATGATTTATTTATCTAAAGAAATGAAAATATAATCTTTAAAATCAAGCAAATAATAACAATAAAGAAATTATTTATGTCATAGAAATACTAAAGAAATTTTATTCTTAATCATCATTGACAGCTGAGTAGATAAACTTTTGTACAAATAAACTACTAAGTTAGGCACAATTTGGGAATGAAAACTATATATACAATTATCCAATGAAACCATGGCAGCAAAGAGTATGCTACTTCTGCTTTGTGATTTGTCTCGTGATATTTCCTATTTTGTAGCAGATGACAGAATATTTACTAAGAATTAAATGAAAGTAAACTATTCCAAAAACTAAGATAAACTGTTTATGAAAAACGTTTTTGGCTATTCATGTAGCCTTTTTCAGTTGAAATAATTATTATTTACCTAAGAATCCAGTAGTACAAGTAGTTCCTAATTTATGAGTTTTTGGATTCACGAGTTTTTTCAAATATGAAGTATTAAAAAAAATCAAAAATATGAATATCAATTGCAATAAATAAATTCTAAATATTCATAAAAAGGCATTTAAACCCATATGAATAGATATATAATACAATACAATTGTTTTTGTAACAGAAACTCTGTTGTTTGCTTCAAAATCAGAAAATTCAAAATGGTGGCCAAGATGAAGAATTGCATTCTCTAGTTTTAGTGGCATATCATATAAATAATTTCTATTCTTGGATTTTGCCTAAGATAGTAAGTAGTTCATCTGCCTTAAAGCTTATTTATTACTATTTTAACTTACTGCTGATACTAGGAATAAGCATAATACTTGGAAATAACAGCACTTAATGGCAGTTGATAAATTATAACTAAATTTAATGAAACATTTTGATTGATAACGTTTGGTTAGCATCAAGAATAGAACACAAATTTTTTTTTATTCTATTCTTAATGCTGAAGATGGTTGTTTATCAACTGAAAATGTTTCATTAAATTTAGTTAAAATTTACCAAGTGCTGTTATTTCAAAGTATTGAAACTCATTTATTTTTCTATCAATAATAATGACAGAAAAGTAAATGAGTACCCATATACATAGTTATACAATACAGTACAATTGTTTTTGTAATAGAAACTCTGTTTTTTGCTTCAAAATCAGAAAATTTTTGGAATACATTGAAATATAATAATGAAGAATAAAAATTCTTTAGCATTAATATGAAATAAATAATTTCTTAATTATTATAATTTGCATGATTTTAAAGACTATATTTTCATTTATTTAGATCAGGGGTTCTTAATGTTTTGATGACTCCAGACCCCCAATAGATTATCCACTATGGTCCCATACCCTCTTTACTCACATTCCATTCACATACTACCCAAATATAAATTAATACATTAAATAAAATAAATACCAGTACCCAGAGATTGAATCCCATACCCCCAAGGATATGGAAACCCTCCAGTTAAGAACCCCCTGATTTATATAAATAAATCATTGTTTATTCATAAGCTATTGATTTTGTTGACCTTTATTTAATTTTATTGTAGTCAAATTGCATTGCTGAGAATGGTACTTGCTGTTTTAGCATTATATCTATGGGAAATTGATTTTTGGTGTATGAGCTCTTAATTGATGAGCTTGCTTCAGAAATGAGTTAGCTCATAAATGTGGGAACTATCTGTTCTATATTGTATAGTTACATACATGATTTGAAATGCTGTATTTATGAATGTTTAGTATTCATTTATTATTTATTTATGCTGTTCATATTTTTGAACTTGTTAATATTTTATACTTAAAAACTTGGAAATTTGAAAAATAAGAATTCATAAACCAATAACTACCAATATTTCAAAAAGTTTACTGAAAGTAACAAAATTTAAAAAATTATTTTTGATATTTCTAAAAAAAATTTCTTATATAAAAAATTTTCTCATGTGTACCTACAAGACTACTGATATAAATGACAAGTGAAAGAATGTTATCATATTTCCAGTATCAAGAGTTGTAAAAGTTAAATAATCCTATTTATGTTACTATCCATATTATCTATTACTGATATTAATTCAGCAAAAAGTAAGAATGTTTTCAGCTTTGTATTAAGTCCTCTTCAATTATATATATTTACATATTGAATACTAACAAAACATTGAATATGCAACACTATTATAATATTGCATTTGATATTCTATTCATTTTCAATATATTATTAAATGTGTAATTGAAGAGGAATTAGTAGAAAACTGAAAATGTTCTTACTTTCTGTTAAAAAAACTGAAATATGAATAAAGATATTATGTTTAAAGTGAGTCTTTAAATTTTTAATTTTATTTAATCAGAAAAATTGTTCATATTGTTATAATTGTTGCATTTAATATCAAATATATCAAAATAGAATATGTATGTTTCAGAAATATATGATGGCAACATGATAATTAAATTTAAAAAAAAAAATAAATTTTCATTTAAAACAATCACCAATGAATAGATGAAAATGTTACACAATACAATAAATTTTTATTTATTTTTATATTATTTTTAAAAGTAAACATTTTTGTAAAATAGAGTGAATGTACAAAAACAAAATGACAAAAATCATGTTGACATGAAAGAGTTTAAAATAAAATAGTATTTTGAAATAAAAATATAAGGATTTTATAATATAAATGATAAAATATTTTTGTTCTTAAGTCCACCATCCCCTATTCCTAGTCATAATGGGTTTCCTGATACTGGCAATCTTTCTTTTGATTTGTCATCTCTAGATAGTCGATCATCAACTAAAAGGTATTTTATAAATTATAAGATAATTTACAAATTGCCTTTAAATTAATATTGGAATATATACCTATGTATTTTTAGTCCATTTCGTAGCTTAGATTCATTTCGTGGAGATGATGAACATAGACTCATTGCAAGATATGCAGCACGACTAGCTGATTCACACAATAATGTAAGTTCACAGTTAATTGATATTAATTATATATAGTTAGGGGCAATGTTCCCTCTAATTTTTCATGATGCATGTGTGGAAGAAATTTGCTAACTGCAACTTTTTTGGAAATTTCAGATAATAGTGTGCTCTTTTTCTGTGGTGCAGTTTCTTCCTCAACAGTAGAAAGTAAATAAATACATTTGATTATATGAAATTTGCTATTTATTGATTTATTTGTTTGGATCAGAATTGTTCACATAGTTAATATACATAAGATTTTCTAAGTAGTACTCAATACTATGTTGTAAGATAGTTTTTTAGAAATATTTTTTTTTACCACAATAAAGTATATTTAATTTTACAAATATTCCACATGTTTGAAATCTTACTTGTTTTTACTGGCCATATAGTCTGTGTAAACATACACATGTATAATTTAGAGGGAACATTGATTGAAAAAATAATTTTCAGTTTTCAGAATTTAATTCTTATCTCAAGAACTTAAAATATGTTATGAAAGTTATCACAATCTTAAATATAGGATAATTAATTAAAATTGAAATAAGCTTATTCAAATCACTAAATTTATTTTTATCTTTTATTTTGTCAATTTCGTACAAATAAAATTAATAAAAATTCACTAATAAATATATTATAAGTACAGGAATACTTTGATTATTGTTATTCTCAATTTATCGCAGTTTTTAATTTGATACCAAAATTCCAATTATTGCACTCCAAATTCAAATTATCGCGACTTCGAGATATAGCCAACTACATATGCAACCAGAATCAAGAGACCCGACCGGGTCTCTCGCTAATTTCAGCGAGTGAAACGACAGCGTGTCTCTATACAGGAATGATGATAGTTCCGCGCCACCTATATTTTTTTTTACAGTAAACTTGAACTTTAAAATTAAACTTTCATATTATTCCAAAATAACATTTTTCTTATCTTTCACAAGAGTGTAAGAACATATGCGCTTACTTGCGTAATAAATGAGTAATCATTATTTTCTTTTACAGATTTGAAAGATCACTTTTGTAAGATTACGAATCAGTGTACTTAGCTAACAAGATAAGTTGCCAACTGCCTAACATGAGTTTCATTATCTTGATATTTGCATCACCTTTATTTTATTTCACATATTATTTGCTTTTCATAGTTATATTAAAAATAAAAAGCATTTCTTTTTGTTATATATATATATATTTATGTAAAATAAAATAACTTTCTAATAATTATTGTAATTATCAGCAAACGGCAGCGGTTACCAAAGCGCCACCTAGTAAATATTTATTATTGTGATATTTATTCTCACATGTGTCGTTAATCTCACGTGTTAACAAGTATAACAAGTAAATAAGGTGATTAATAGAATTATTAATTAATACTGAATCTCAATTCAGTATTAATTAATAATTCTAAACAATAATAATGAAACAAATTTTTGAAGAACACAATTACGCTCTTAATAGTCGGAAAACAGCGATGCCTAAGACATCAACACCGAAGGATTCAAAAAATTAAAAGAGGTACAGTTATCAATAGAGGATGAAAATATTTTTTTAAATGGGGAATGGTTACAAGACTCTCATATTAATAATAGGAACGTATACAATATATTTTTATTGGAATAATAAACAAAAAAGAAGTGAAATCTCCAAGAAACAACAAAACAGGTTTGAGCGCTGTTGGAACAACATTCTGCAAAATGTTTTCACTCGGGTCTGCTGGAACGTTATTTTCGCTGCGCATACTCGGACAGTTCAGAATTCGTTGCTGGAACAAAGCTATAATTTTTATAAATACCCCTTTTCGATAATTTTAAATGCAGTATGCAAAAGCATTCCAAATTTCGCATTTTTCTAAGCATTAAATGCTTAAAGGAGAAAAATAGATTATTATAAAAATCGGCCAAGTGGTTGGTATCTTAAGGAATCACTGTTATAGTTTCGAATATTATGTAATTTTGACTCATCGCTTTCGTGAACTATATATAATAAACGACGCTGATTATGGTTTTCGATAGTAATGAGTAATCGAAGGTAAAATCGTTAGCTATACCATCCATATAAAGAGTGAAAAAGAAGAAAAAATAGATTAAATTTAAAGGTATTGAGGATGAATTAAAGCAAATAAGATTTACATGCATTTTATGCAAATATTGGGAAATAAAATTTTGCCAAACGAAAAATATTACTGTACTATTCGTTATTGTAAGATATTTATGTTATTTCGGCATATATAGATTATTTTTATTGTTTATAAAGTGATATTACTCATTACTTATTATACTCAAAGTAGTCCCGATTCCATGTAGGGGCTCGCACGTGCCCTCCCCAGTGACGTCCTCGACAATCGCCAACGCGAAATGACATTTTTTAGTCGCTTTTATGACACGCGGAGTTGGACGGTAAGGGTGTGTTCAAAAAGTCTAACGCGTTGAGTGTATTCTGCCCCCACACTACGGGATGATCATTCTATTCACACCTCTTCTTGACTTCATGAAAAAAAATTTTTCTCATGATATCAAGCTTGAGATATGAATAGGGTGAGCAAAAATCGAAGCAAAATATTCTGATTAAGACAGAATAATCCAAATTATTTAAAATATAGTTTTCCATGCTTTGATTTGTCTGTTCTTTTCCGTTTAGATATAGTTAATGACATAATAAAAGGAATTTAAAAAAAGCTAAAGTGAAACGGAAAAAAATACCAAATTTCAAGCTATAAGCAAACCGAAAAATTTCTAAGCTAGATAGCTTTTTTAAAAGCTATATCTAGCTTTTTTAAAGCTAAATTGATAAGGTTGATCCGAATCTTATTTCCAAGGATGCTTATTCCTCAATCGTCACCGAGAAGGGGGATAGGTAGCAGATCGTGAAAATTAGCTTATGCGTTATGCCGCTACAATAGCATCCTCAATAGTTAAAGTATAGAAAATATGTCTTACAATATTCAAAAGGAAAACTGATTACATTTCAGAAGGCAATAAAAATCAAATTTTAATAAAAATCAAGTATTAATCATATTTATATGATTAATACTTGATTTTTATTATCTCGTGTAAAAGGAAAAGTGATTACATTTCAGAAGGCAATAAAAATCAAGTATTAATCATATTTATATGATTAATACTTGATTTTTATTATCTCGTGTTACTTATTTTTCTTGTTTCTAATAATTTCATATCATCATCTCCCGGATGGTTGCGGAAGAAGCATCCTGTACTTCCACTCTGGAAGATCCGAGTTCAATTCCTGGACCCATACTTTCAATTTTTCTGGAAGGGTCCGGGTCCAGTTTGTTGAACTTGGATGGATTCCGCTAATGGCTAGTTGCCAGCATGAAGCCGCCGAAGTGGAGACCATCACATGGTATAATACTCGATATTGGGGTACTACTGCAAAGTCGCGAATTTTAACGAATATCAATACTATTTATTACAACTAAACCTAACGGTTCTAACGACTCTGCAATTCAGAGTTCGGCCTGAGCTCAGATCTTTAAATTCTAACTTAAAAATAAATAACTTCAAAACAATCTAACATCAATTAACGTTTAACCAGCAAAACAAATCCGGAAACTTACAACAAGAAATAACGAATAAGTGTTAGATTGAAAACAAGATGATGTTAGAACTTACACGAATAAATTGAATAAATTTTCAAACAAGTTAGATAATAAAAAATATAAATTTATTAGACTCAAAACAATTACAAAAAGTGTTAATAAATGCTTTATTGAAACGATAATAAAGCAACAATCAATTAATCAACAAAACTTGTTTAATCCAACTCAAATATCAACAATCAATTATTCACAAAAAAGAAACCTTAAATACTAATTAAATCAACTACCTCCACCATCGATACAAACTTCAAACAATCGTCGATCTTTACAAGAATTCGAATGTCACTTAGAAGAATTCGTCAATACAATACCTCGCTATATCGCCGTTTGCGTAGGCTTTTATCTCGAGTGACTTACAGTCCCGTGTTTGCTTCATTTAAATAAATATAATTTTTAATGTTTTAATTTTTATATTATTTTAAATTTTAATTTTTTAAAAATTTTAATGTTTCCAGCTGTTACATTAAGCTTATGTTTATTCTCTAGTAAATTGTAACCATAGCAACACATGTAATCCGAACAATTTAAAAAGATTCTGTTCTAGTTCTAGTTGTAAAGCCTGATGATGGCCGTTTAGGTCGAAAAGGTTAGCGAATAAAAGAGTTTCTTGTTCCTCAACTGTGAAGAGTGCTGTTTTTTCAGTTTGTGAATTTGTATATTAGAGTTTAAGCAGTTTTCTAAGACTAGTGAAATAGTTAATAACCAATTTACCAGTGGTGTAATGGAAGCTGTTTTATTGGTGCTAGACTGGCTTTCTGAAGTTGATATTAATATTAATTTAATGATGAGGATAGAACCAAGAAGGAGACTGGAGTCAGGGGGAGTGGGTGAGGGAGTCCAACCCGAAAGTAATGACTGGCCCGGAACGGGGGCCATCACGTTAGAAATAGAAAAACTTGAAACTATACTAAGAATAAAAAGACACATACAGAAGCCAATCAGCAAAAACAGGTTCACACAGAACAATATTGATAAAAAATTACTATTTTCAAGTCTAATTATTATTTTCAATGAGCATTTAATAAGGTTTACATTATTGTTACATATTTTTAAGGCTTTGAATTCATCAAAAGTATGTATAACTATACAATTTTATAAATTCGAATTACTTATATGCCAATAAGCTAGGTATAACTATTACAAGAAATAACCAATTTTTGTTTAATTATATAAAACATGAAAGCTAGTGCCACTAAACAAAATCAATGAATAATTGGAAGCTTTTAAAACTAGTTGTGTTCTTAAAAAAAGTATTGATACTATTAACAATTACATTTTACCTATAGAAAGAATTATCTTTCCATTTTACAATGAATTTGACAATGATGCTGGATACAGCAACTCTAAGTACAATATGCATTTATAAATACTATCATCATATATTAGCTATATTAAAATAATTATGAAGTTTGCATTTTAATGAATTTTACTGTACTGGAATTATATCCTGTGAAAGAGTGATATTTCACGGAAAACATCATGATGTAGAACTATTGTTACTCCATCATATACCACAATAATGCTGATATATAATACTATACAAAATTAACTAGTATTTTAGTGCTACTTTCACATAACTTCATTTAATAAATGCTGTATTATTTTCTGGATCAAATGGACAGATAATTCTAGTCTATGTTAATGATTGCACTAGAGGAATGAATTAAGTGGAAATTAATTTTCCATAGGCTTAATGTTAAAAATAGGTTTGTTTTCAACAATGAAATCTGACTATAAATTAAATATAAGTAGTTGCAGCTTTAGGAACTAATTCATTCTTAGAACAAGATCGTCAAGAAGCATTCCATAAGCAATGTTAAAATCTGGAGTTGTGTTCTTGATAAGGAATTTTCATTACAAAATTAAGATTAAAAAAATCAGTAGTATATAATTATTTATTTAAATAAATGAAAATATAGCCTTTAAAATCAAGCAAATTATAATTTATTAAAATTATTTATGCCATGTTAAAGAATTTTTATTCCTCACTATTGCCAGATAAGTAGATGAGCTTTAATACAGATGAACTATCATCTCAAATACAACCAAGGAATAAAAGTTATTTACATAATACGCTGATAAAACCAGAGGATGCACCACTTCTGTATTCTTGGCCACCATTTAAATTTCCCAATTCCAAAGCAGATGACAAAGTTTCTACTACAAAAAACAATTGTATAGTATTGTATAGCTATTATGTATGTGAGTATGGCTTTTTATGAATGCTTAGAATTTATTTATTGCAATTTATGTTCATATTTTCAATATTTTTGATATTTTATATTTGGGAAAAACTTAATTCCAGGAACCTATAAACCAATCAATCTTAAATCAATTTTATAATTCATCAAGTCCATTAATATAGAAAATAAACCAGATAGACTACCTCAAATTAGAAAAAAAATATTAACACAAATATCTCAAAATAAAGCCATTAGACTGAAACTTTTGTATTATAATTGATAAAAGGTCTAATGTCAAAAACATTTAATTTATGAAGTCTCTGATAATCAATATGAAGAAAATCTATAATTTTTAAATTATGTTTTGGAAGATTTAGAGGTACACGTCAATATTGGGTTCTTAGTCAATATCCACCATTTTTTAGTCAATGTTTGCTATTACAGATTATAAACTTGCAACTTTTAATACTTTAATGTTATTTTGAGTTTTTTTTTTAGTAAATAATCAGAGATTATGACAAATCTTTACTGGTTATGCCATGATTATATTACTTATATAATACTTTAGATTAATAAAATTATGCTATATTTGTTTTAGAGCTGCCCGGTTATTTACTGTTCTTAAGTAGCTCCAAATAAAGGCTAATCCTATATGAAATTAAGTATATTAATAAGATTTTTGAAAGATAATCTATAAATGTGATAATATTAGTATGTGATATAGACTAATTACATTAAATTTTTTTAATTTCATAATTTTACTTTTTATTATTTAATTTTAGATTCTTGAGCCACTTCTATTTTCTTGAATATCATTTAGGATATTTATATCTGTATTAATAATTTTAAAATTGTCTACATAACTTAAAACTAATAAGTTATCTATAGTAAAGATAGTGTTAAAAAGTAAGCTGAGGAGAAGTAGGGTCAAAGCTGACTCAAGTCAAGTCATTTGTTAACATATACTAGTATTATTTTTCTTTGAAACCTTTGTTCTATATTTGATGTTTCGAGCATATTTATATCATTAAAAAACTAATAATAGTATAAAAACAATTGCTATATTCATTCATATAAAAATCTAAATTTTCAGTATTAAATAAATTACAAAAAAATTATTATTAAATATTTTATGCTCATTTTGCATAAAATATTTGCTGAAATCTGAAATATGCAAAATGTATATTGTAATTAAACCTTTTATAAAATGAGAATTCCTGTATCTAAAAAAAAAGATAATGCGTAACTTGAAAACTATTTGTTAGATGAAAATTTAAAATAACTCAATTTCCATAAATTCTGTGGGGTCGGAAAATCCCCCCCTTTCCTTTATTGTCGGGATTCGAATCGAAGTATTAAGACTATAGAGTTTTTATAAGATAGAGTATAGAGAAGAAATAGTTATGTTATTGATTTTCAGTTGCCAGATCCAGAGTATATAAAGAGAAGTTTGAAACAAGACCTCTAGAGAATAAATGAGACATAGCCAATGGAAACTTAGATATCATGCTTGCACAAAGATTTTACAAGACAAATCTTTCCTTAGACTGGGGATAAGTATGCATTATCAATCATGTGACAAATGCTAGCAGAAGCCTTAAAATATAAGAGTTGAAACTAGCAAAAGCCTTCAAAATATAAAAATAAAAATAAAGTATATGTTATGAATGAAGTGATTCTGAAAGTTATACCTCTAAACTGGATCTGGGCAAATGAAAATCAATAACATAACCACACCTTCTCTATGCCCTAGGCCAGAGTTTTTCAAACTATGAGGTATGTTCCCTAGGGAGACACTAATCTATTGCAAGGGGGCATGCAAGAATTAATAAAACCTTCATTTTTGAGACAAACAAACAAAAAACAAATTCAAATTGGTGTCAAAAAATGAATTAGTAAAAGGGTTATGCATATCCATGTATCCAGAAAATTTCTATTGTAGCTGTTTTGAAGATAAAATATCAATCTCATTTAGTGATTGAAAGAGAATTGTGAGTAGTGATATCTTCGAAAACATCCTGATTTGAGACAATTTGTGCTAAAAAATAAGCCCACCTATCGCCTTAAATATTACATTGTATTAAACATGTATTCTATTTTTTGTTTTTTTTTTGTAAGATTTGTTTAATTGTATTTAAAATTAATACACCATAGCAAACATATTTTTTATGTATAAGAATTTTATATATACAAAATTTGATATATTTGTTTTGTAGTATTAAATTGTAAATAAAAAAGATTTATAAAATTAGAACAGTTATGAAAATGAGAGGGGTACCAATTTTTTTTGAAAAAGGGGGCACAGACACACAAACTTTGTAAACCACTCACCTAAATTATAAAAACTCTAGTCTTTATTTTATTTTGTTTAATTGTTTTTATTTTTTTTATTTTATTATTTATTATAATTAATTATTGGATAACATTCTTAAATACTGTAATTATTTATCTTTATATACTATATTATATGTAACTTTTACACATAATATAGTAACCTGTTATGAAACTTTAATAATGATATATTAACTGTTGCATTGCTTTGTCACCATAGCAACCTTACTATCTTTAATTAGTTTTGAATTCAAATTATTCAAACTCAATTTTTCTAACAAAATTTCTCCAATTTACACTACCAAACAAACTCACAAAGTTCACAAACAGCACTATGGCAAGAATATTATTAACATGTGCAGTTAATACCATTAAATGCAATTTTATAGAAGCGCTTTCGATTTTTATTAAAATCCTCCTCAGCTATATTCCAAAAATTTTTAAAAAACTTACAAATTCCTTCTGGAATACTAACAAGCAGTCACTAGGGATTGTTTCCCGGGATCCTGGAATCCTGAGATCTTGGGATCCCGGTTGATTTTGGCTGCGGGATCATCCTGGGATTTCCCAGTCTGAATTACTAACTTCAATAATCAATACTTACAGTCTTACACAATATATATACCTGTATATATTGCAGTGTTCAAGAAAACTCAAGTAATTAGGTTAATGAACATTGTTTAAGTAACTTAGAAACGTATAACTATAAGCACTACAAAGCAGTCCAGGAACGATCTTTTAAAAAATAAACGTTTTTATTTAGAGAGAAACGTTTTCGGCTTTGTCCAGGAATGATCTTTTAAAAAATAAACGTTTTTATTTAGAGAGAAACGTTTTCGGCTTATATTAGCCCTCCTCAATTCTCAAAAGATATGCATTCTATCAAACAACCAACTGTTAGACAAGCGTTGGTATTCTAGAACTCAGAACAAAATACAAAATTTCAAAAAATAATAACTATACATATTCTTAACAAATTTTAAGCTTAAGATAAAATATATATACATATTCTCTTATAAAAAATTCTTAAATCAAAATAAAATGATTATTTAACAAATACAAGAAAGAAAGTTTTTTTAACATTTTAATAAAGTTAAATTTCAGCTAAAACTTATGACTCCCGTTAGTGTGCAACTTATTGTTTTAGTGCAAATTTCCAGGCATTAGATAGATTAACTGACTGTTTTTCATTTATTACTTTATTACTGTCGCTTCCCAAAAAGATTTGAACCTCTTCTGCTACTTTTAACTCATTCACGTTATGTATTTCCTTAATTATTTTAGCTTCTTCCCAATTTATTTTGACATCATGCTCATATGCTCTTT